>WYDF02040124.1:0-12481 GCA_009867245.2 Adranes taylori | reverse complement strand
GGTTGATTTAAATATCTTATTTTATTAATTTATATTGGTAACCAAACGCCACTGAGTTGGAATAAATCTTTCTAAATTTCTCTTCATAGTTTCAACCCTCTTCCCCATACATCGATGGTCAACCCTGGTAAACCAAACAATATATCCCTTACATGATAATGTATATAAATGTGTATTTTTGATTGATAACAACATATGTAACATAAATTTTATGAATTCAAATTTATATAAATTTACGACTATAGCTAAATATTTAATTTATATTTTCTTAAAGTCAAAGTAAATTTTATTTTTGTAAGCTAAGAAACTACTTGACGTTATTGGTGAAATCTCTAGGGGTTCTATTGTTTTTGGATTTAAATCTACTTTAAATCGCTGGAGAATTTTTGCTAATGTTAATTTCACTTGCATTGTTCCATATTTGAAACCTAAAAACAAAAATTTATTTATTAATAATTCTTATTAATTGTTCTTTTAAATGTTCTAATTAGGAAATACGAATGTAATTTTACAAAATTTATTCTCTTTATTTGTAAGAAAAAACTTTTGCAAAAAATACAAGTGACATATATGTAAAGAACAAGAAACATAACGCAAAGAAACTAGCACAATGGCATTTGCAATTTTGGACTAATTGTTTCAAATAATATATTACTTTTCATGAGAACAAAATCATATGAATAAATTTTATATCATTTACAAGATGTTATTTAATTGAAATTAGCAGTAATTTATTATCACTAATTTATTAAATTGAATTAGTGTGTTTAATTTATAAAAAATTACCTATACAATTTCTTGGGCCATCACCAAATGGCAAATACGTATATTGCATAATATTATCCTTATTTTCTAGTGAAAATCGATATGGATCAAACACATCAGGATTGGGAAAATACTTTTCGTTATTGTGCATAGCGTAAGTAGGTATTAAAAGATAGGTGCCTTTTTCCAACACTATTGATGAATGAGGTACTTGGTAATCTTTTGTACATACTCTAGATACAAACATTATTGGCGAATGCTTTCTTAGAGTTTCTGAAATACAAAGCTGCATTTCAAAATACGTTTTCATAGTTTTGACATCTCAAAATAATAAAAATTTATTCAATTAATAAAAATAACAATTATTTATTAAAGTGATACTTTTGCTATTAGATATAACTCAGTTAACACATATTACATTAACCTACAAAGATTTTTAACGTCAATACATAGTTTAAAATGTTTACTTTACATAGTTCTAGAGTCGAGCCGAATTGCATCTAAATATGTATAAATTATATGAGCTTACCTTTTACAACAAGATCTAGGAGAAGATTAGTTTTTACGAAATCATTATTTAAGACATTAGTTGCTGTTTGACAAGACTTATTCAGTTCATTCCTGATTTGTTGTTGAAGATCCATGTTTTTGCACAACTCATATAAAGCGAACTGGACAGTTTTTGCTGGCGTTTCAAACGCAGCCACGAAAAACGCAAATGCTTCAGCTGCAATTTGATTAAACGTCAAAGGTCCATTAGTTGTTTTTGTCAATTCTATTAAAGATTGAAAGAAATCATTATGTTTTATATCACTCTTTGTTTCTCTTGACGTTTTTGTTGAATGCATTAATTCCAAAAAATACGAACACATTTTTTTATTGGATGTTAGCGTGCGCGTAACTGACTTTAAAATATTGCCACCATCTTGGATAGCGGCTTTCATTAGATTGCTGAGTTTCGGCCTGAAGATTTTATGTGCCATTGTGGCAAATTCTTCATTTTGATTTTCCAATGTGTTGCATTCAAGTCCTAGGGCGATATGACCGATTATATCAATGCCCAATCTATAACAAGACAAAATATAACTGAGGGCTTTATATTTGCATGCGAAGATGGTGTCATAAATACACTTGTCTACCGTAAGAATATAATGGCCGTAGAGGTGGCAGATACGAACTGCCGAGCATGCAAGTCTCAACCAGAGAACAAAATACTCGGGCTAGAACAAAATACATCCAGCGCCATAATGCTGCCCTAAAAGTGCTACATTTTCATCTGCGACATTCTTACGGTATAGATAAAGACTCGGTTGCACCCTACGTCGTTAAGGATATTGCGACCGTAGTTGAAAATGACGGCGTTAAAATCTTTTAGAAGTATATTGAAATTAAGCAACGAGAAAAAGTGGCTAAATATCTAGATTTGCTATGCACTGAGGATCCAATATCCACGCAATTCCATCAAATTGGTAGTCCTCATCATTGGAATCATGGGAGGTGCCAGGTGCTCCTTAATAATCTATTTTAAGATCATACCGGCTTACGAAGCCAAAGCTGAATAATTAGCAAATCAATCAGATACAAAAGGCCATAATCTTGGGCACTTTGAGTATACTTTGGTCACACGACCCGACAATGACGTAAGGACTCGTGTATGAAGTAGTCTTTTTAAAGCTGCTGAAGTTGAAATTCTTTGGAGGTGCACGATACAAAGCGAAAAAAATTAATAATAATACAACCTTGATTGGCATTCACATAAGTATTCGTTCTAAACTAAGGCAAAAACATCAATTTGTATTCTTTACCGTAATATATAAATAAACTAGCGGACCGGGTTAACGTTATTTTGCCCCTCAACTGGTCCCCATATTTACCTACGTAGCGGACAGATCTGCGGTCCGCACGACCTGTGACCGCGGATTCGCCGCGAACAGCGACCTAGTCTAATTGCCGCGGCTTTGCAGCGACCAGCGGTATTGTTTCATTGCCGCGGCTCTGCCGTGGTCAGCGGTATGGTTTCATTGCCGCAACTTACGCGCAGTTGCAGGTGTCTCCTGAAACGAGTTACAACAAAGTGAATAGCATAAAAGTATTCTTCGTATTCAAATAACGATGTATATAAATTTTCATGTCGGTCGTTTGAGCGGTGTAGAAGTTGATGTGCAGCGCCATCTAGTGGCCATCGAGTTACAACAATGTCGATAGCATAAAAACAATCTCCCTAAAAAATACATATATGTGTACATATAAAAATACAAAATTCTAAACACAAAATTGAGAAAGGAGAAATAAGTGCACTTTCATTTAAATTAAATTTCTAGGTAGAAAGAGAGGGCCATAACCTCTATTCTCCTATAATCCGCCTCCCTCAATTCCATCTCTTCTTTTCATTCTCTTTCACTTCCTCCAATTCCCTTTCTCACTTTAACACACACAAACTTCCCCTTACTCTTTCTCCAACAATCCTGTAAACTGTTTCTTCCGAGCTTTCCTCCCATATACCCCTTACTTGCTTCCCCCCTGTTCCCTGTCTCCTCTCTCCCCCTCCTCCTCCTCCTCTTCCTTTCTGCCTCATACCAATCTACTCAACTCACACCTCTTATTGCATTGCTCTCAATTCAAAACCTTCTTCTCCCACCATTATTCTCTTATGGTATTCCTTTTACTCTTCCCTTACTCATTGTCTCCTTCAACACTTTCTTCATTATATTCTTTCCGTTCCTCTTTTGTCCTAGACTTAACCTCCAGTTCTCTCTAAGCATTCTTTCCTCTTCCTTCCATACCAACCCACTACTCTCTCTAATATAGTGTATCCACGTTTCATATCCCTATAACAAACCTTGCACTTCCTATCATGAATCCAGTAGTAAACCTCGTTATCATCCAGGCACTAAATATTCTGGAATCCCCTCTTCCACCCTTATCCATTCATAAACCTACTCCCTCTAATCCTTTCATAAATCTCCTGTCTCTCTACATCTAAGATTCTCTCAATTAACTCATTCACTATTTCCTTACCATCCATGATCCTTTCTACCCATCTACTCATCCAATTCTTTCATACATCTTAGATGGATTTGTATATAGTGCAAAGTTCTGATGTCTTTGGTTGGCATAATTAATTTATTATGATAGGTAACAACTTAGTCTATTTATGTTTTAACCCCTTCAATACAACTGGGATATATACAACTGGGATGCAGGTCTTGGGATATAGGTTACAACTGGGATATAGGTCCCAGAGTATATTCAAAAATTACTGATACTTATAGTATTCATTTTTAAAACACTGGGATGGGATTAAACAGTAGTTTTAGGTTAGAACTACACAAAACTTGGATAAGTTAACATAACCCAACTTATTCAGGTTTGGTATATGCTCAAACAAGTTAGCGCACTGTTAGAAAGTCCACGTGTAAGGAAGGCATTATTTAAACTTTTTTGTTGTATTGGAATTTATATTTTATCATACGATAATAAGTTAAATAGTGAAATAATTTTTGGATTAACCGACCACTATCTGACAAACAATTAGAGGATGCAGTTGCTAGCGTATCTGTTATGGAGGTAGATCCTGGAGGTAGATACGACAGCGACGATAGCAGGGTCATGGATTATAGAGATTCTGGTGCCTCCATATCTCTTGAAGAATTTTGCACGGCCTCCTCATGAGATGTGGATATCTAGGCGAATCACAATGTAAAAATAGGAAATGAAAGTAGTAACAACAACGAATCTGATAGCATAAATGGCACTGATACAACCATGTGCAATCAAGTATATATACTAAATTTGTTTGGCACAGGAATTTTGATAAATTTTCTTCAAAAAGGCCACTACCTCAAGAGGATAAAGCATTGATTATGGCTATTCTTCTAAAATTATTCTGGGATGTGCCTTGCTAATGTCATATAATTGCGTGGCAGAAATGCATATGTATTGGTCGCGAAACAAATCACTTCAGAACGCAGCAGTATCAGAATCCATTTCCCGAGATTGTTTTATGCTACGTATGTCAAAATTACATTTTAATTACTCCGAAAAAATATATATTTCAATGGTCTTGCTTGACAAATACATTTCTGAAAGTGAGAACTGATCCTTTCAATCCATTGCACTTTTAATCCAAGCACATTTCAACCTATTGATGAATCAATGACGAAGATCAAAGGGAGGTGCAGTCTGAAAAAATTCCTCCCCTTAAAACCTGCCAAGAGAGGAATCAAGCTTTGGACAAGATGCGATGTAGTAACGGAGTATGTTAATGAAAGTAACATATATAGTTAACTGGAAACTGAAGTTGCTGAAGGTACTTTGGACGAGTATGTGGTTCTAAAATTGGCGGAAACCATTACAAGTTCAAGCGTTGCTATCCCGTTTACTGAAATCGTTGAACTACACTACAAATTTGTTTTAGATGTTTAACATTTCGCTTGTCTTGTTTTATAAAGTTCAGCAAAGACATTTCGTATTCTTATCTTATGAAACTTCCTTAAGATATCCTCGAAGAATTGAGAGAGTACGTACTCCAAAACTCTTGCGGAAAGTTTTCAGATCAACACATCTGCTGGATAACATAACATTTCCAGCAGTCAGAACGTTCATTTAAAATCGTCAAAACGCACCCAAATTTCAAAGCAAACTAAAGGAAAGAAATGAGTTTGAAATAGCAGTATGTGATGAAGGAATATTAGCAATCAAATGGAAAGACATAAAGGATATGTTATTTTTTATTGCGCTTTGTACCGTGCAGCTCCAAAGAATGTCAACTTCAGCACCGTTAAAAAGACGACGTCATACGCGAGATTCTTCTTTGGGCAGATGTCACGTAACGACTCTCTAAACAATAGAGTAAGTCAGTCCTTACGTCATTGTCGGGTCGTGTGACCGAAGTTAAGTGCCCAGGATTACGGCCTTTTGCATCTAACTTGCCAATTCCTCAGCTTTGGTCTCACAAAGCATTAATTGCGTTATATTTCTAACACCACCTGGTGGCAATAGCCATTTTAAAACTTATTCTACTAATCGATGCAATTTTATGCCAACGATTTGTAGCAGATGAAAAAAAAATTATATACAGATTGTATAGTTCCAAAAAATGAACTTCACATCTGAACTTATGCTGGCAGCAGCACTCCAACTAAATTTAAACTATGGGCACAACAAGGGATATACCGAGCTAGAGGATTTTTTTTTAAATATCGCCTGCACCCCTTTATATTTTTCTGACATATAGCTACCATTATCGTAGCCTTGTCGACCAATAATTTCGATTGATATACTGTCTGCAATTAATTTTTGTTAAATTTATTTTGCAATGCCTTCACCTGTTTTTTCAATGGTAGTAATAAAACTGACAAAACGTTCCTCAATGGAGTACTTATTATCTTTAAATTTTTCATACCGAATTATCTCTGTTATTGATCTTTATGTGAGATATCTGGAGTGCTATCAAATATTATAGAGAAATATTTAGCCGTCTGAATTTCTTGTATAATAATTCTTCGTACCTCTGCAGATAATAATCCAATAAATTCGTTTTCAATTTTAGGTGATAAGTAATTGACTCTATTTTGGATGTGTGAATCAATGGCATTTCTCATCTTATTATCATACCGGCTTACGAATTTAATCAGGTTTAAAAATATCCCACAATCTTTTTATTAACGTCACCACTGAGTCCACGTAGAGGCAAATTATTTTCAACGCAAAAAAATATACAGTTCAGAACAATTTAGAAAATGTGTTTCCACTTATTCACTTCATTTTTTAAACATATTTTTAATTGTGTCATCGGTTTTAAGTCATCTCTCAAAAATTTTCCATTTGGTAAAGTTGCTTATATGTTGGCCTGAATTTTCATGAAATTCTATTAATGGATTTAGATGCTTTCAATCTGTGAAACCATCGAAATTAGAGAAGGAACCTGAAGTTTAAACAGTCGAACGTGAAAATAAAAGACAGGGAAAACTATATAGCGCGTCCTTGTTTTTGCAATAAAATAACCAAGTTATTTTCGTTATAGTCCCTTCGTTATAGTCCTTCTTGTTTAACTTTCCACGAGTTATTGAAACTTCGTCCATTAGTTATTGGATATTTATTGAATATAAGCTCAGAACCGTGTTGCGCTAATAAAGATTCGCTGTTAGGGATGCTCAAATTCCAAGTCGTGGGATCATTAAAATTTAATATTACATCTTCAGAAAAATTTGATGAGGTACTTGCCACTGGTTCTAAATTAACATTGTCGAATGAAGTTTCAACATCTTCATTCTCCTGCTCTTTATTTTCGAGTTTGTCATTCTCACAAATTCCTTCTTTATCAATTGCAGTCGAATTTGAAGAAGGAACTGAAAAATCTTTATTCGCGGCATTTAACCAACTTACCAATTTAGCTCCATTCTTTTGTTGTCCTTCTTCTTTCTTATGTCTTTGTAGATGTAATTAAGGTCAACTTTTCTTCTTCTTCATTAATGACGACATACTCTATTCATTAATATATCTATTAAATAATCTTTATAAATTTCTTTATTAGTATATGGTTTTGAATTTGTCCTGTGATGGCAAGTAAAAAAGTGTTGAGTCATGAATACGAAGAATTGACAGTTTTAACACAACGCAGAACACGATAGAGAAACGTTAACATGCGTGATAGAGAAACGTTAACATTGACTTTGTACTTGGCGAATGGCGGCGAACGACTGAGAGCATTGAATAACAAATAGTACAATGGCTTGCAGCTTTGGAGCGTGCGTTCGTACGCGAGAGTTCATGCGCGCGCTCCATGCACAAAACTTATTTGCTTATTTACTTTCCATCTAATAAACTATATCATATTTGGTAACATTTTGTTGGCTTCGTTTTCAGTCGAATATTTAGGATTTGTGGCGCCCTTGAAATTTTGTTCCCTTGGCAACTGCCCAAATGTCAATGTCTAGCTACGCTACTATTTGTATTACAAAAATATTAGTGTAAATTGCACTAAATTGATACTACAGATATTATGGAAATGTTAAGGATAATAATCCTTGTGAACTTCAACTGCTATCTAAAATATGTCAAGCTGCAAAAGAATTTCTGCAAAGTTGCAACGAATGATCTAATACATCAGACAGAAATCGTTAAGAACAACAACTTTTTTAATTGAATAGAAGCTATGTGATTGATATTCCAAACAACTGTTACTTTCCTACTCGAGAGAAAAACTAGAAAACAAAATTTCAATCGGCGAAAATAGAGCAATAATGTCTCTCAGCTGAAAACCCCATGAAGAACTCAACTCGGAAGAAACTGATTTAGTAAAAATCAATCATAACAAATTAGATGAATTGCAAGATATCAAACGCATATTCTCGAAAATTCGAAGAATTTCTAAATTTCACATGTACCTAATACCTGGACAATCCTCTTGTATTCTCTCAAATCTCTGGACAACTATCTTGTGTAGTAGTTGGGATTATCTACGTTTGTCCCGATAGTAATCTCAATGATTTTTTCTGCAAACGACTATACGTTACAGCGCGCTCCGGAGGGTGGGGATATTTGGAGGGGAATGTCATAGAATGTATAGGTAGTCACCTCCGAGTCACCTGGAGGATTCTGATTTTCGTTAAAGTCATTTCGATTACCCAGTGTAAGCTAAATGCATCGTTCGGTAGAACAACGGATAGTGATTCAATTGTTTAAACTTTCCACACCGCAGCAGATACTGTTACACTGATTAATACGGCTGTTGGCAATGATTGCCTTTCGAATCGAGTAGTATAGTGGTGACGCAAGGCTTTTGTTGAAGGCCCTGAGAAGGTGAACGATGAACTCCGCGCTGGATGGCCATTAACAACCAATACCGACGAAAACGTAGAGTTCTTTTGAAGTCGGCCCGTCGGTTAAGTGTTCGTTTAGTGGCAGAGACATTACATATTCCAAAAACTATCGTTCACGAAATTGTGTGGAACAATTATGAGATGTGGAGAATGTGTGCGAAGCTGGTGCCCAAAGTGTTAGCGGACGATTAAAAATCCTGCAGAGTTGAAACGTGCCAGAACGTTTGGACCTTTGTGAAGAAAACTCGCACTTTTTAGACAAAGTGATCACAAGACACGCGTCCTTGGTGTTCGAGTATGACCCAGAGACAAGAGGCAAAGTGTAGAGTGGCAGACGCCAGACGCCTCACCCCAAGAAGGCCAGAATGAGCCAATCAAAAGTCAAGTCCATGCTCATTCTGTTTTTCGGAGCTTGTCCACCACGAGTACCTACTGCAAGGTACATCCGTGATCGGAAAATTCTACGTGGAAGTTCTCAAAAGACTCAAACTCAGGGTTCAAAGCGTCCGGCACAACATTGCGAAGAATTGGAAACTTTACCATGCCAATGCGCTAGCACACACATCCTTTGTTGTGGCCAGCTACCTGGTGTGCAGGTGTGCCAACGGTTTCCCAGGCTCCTTACAGTCCTGACATGGCTCTCCCAAACTTGTCTTCGGGTTTCAAAACTCCCATGAAAGGTTAACTTTTCCGGGCGGTCAACAATATCAAAGAGGCTTGCCCTAAGGTGTTAAAGGACATTCCGAAGAACGACGACCGTGACGCCGCCTGGAAATCTCGCTCGTTGCGATGCGTCGGAGCAGGAGGACAGTACTTTGAATCTAGTTTATGATTTTTACCGATCTTTTAATAATTTTTTTGAGTCATTGATACTACTTTCTGTATGACAAACCCTGTATGTTCTTAGAAAGTAAATTTTCTTAAAGTAAAAATAGAAATGTTTAACCGTTTACGCTTTGGTGAGTCGTTTGCATACATATCACGTTCTTTCTATGCTGATGCATCAACTGTTCGATTCATCAAGTAATCTGAAGACAAAATATGGAATTTTATAGCTTCAACTTCACTATCAGCAAAAAAATTTCATGATCCTATAATTGTAAGAAATGGAGGCTACGGTATTATTATGGATTGAAGATCGTAACCAGAACAGATGCCCCGAAATGGCCTTACAATCCGTGAATAGACAAAATTTCTTTACACAGAAATAAAAAACCTGGTGATGCATACAGATGGAGGATATCAGGCATCGGAAGGTTGGTTCAATAAATTCAAGGTGCAAAAATCATTACATAGCATCAAAATTGTTGGAGAAGCTACATCTGCAGCTCTTTCAGCAGCTGAGAGATATTGAAAAATATTTTTAAGCTTAATTGCTGATGGTTCAGATCTTGCAGACGAAACTGCCCTGGTTAGAAAAAACAAGAAAAAACAGGAAAAAACTCTGGTTTCCAGGAAACAAAAGATAGACTAACACTGCTCCTCTGTTCTAATGCATCAGGAGATTATTTTTTTAAGCCACTAATTTTATACAAATCGTTAAATCTTCATGATTTGAAAAATCAAAACAAGGGTAACCTTGCCAGAGTTTCGGCGTTCAAACAAGAAAGCATGGCTTACAAGTGTTATTTTCTCTGACTGGTTCCGGAATTGTTTTTTCCTGAAGTTGAAACTTATTTAAAGAAAAATAATTTAGACTTTAAGGCCGTTCTAGTTTTGAACAAAGCTCCAGGTAATCCTCGTAAGGTTGAAGATATGCATTCAAATATAAAGGTGACATTTTTGCCTCCTAATATGACACCTTTACTCCAACCTATGACCCAAGGAATAATACAGGCCTTTAAGTTCTATTACATTAGACGAACCTTTAACATTATATTGGACACTATGGAATGTGATCTGAAGACAAAATATGGAATAAATATCATGCAATGCTGTAAAATTTTTGACATAGTAAAGTGCATTGTTAACATAAAATATTCGTTGCAAGAATACATTCAATTCATTGAAATCAGGTTGGAAAAAACTGTGGCCTGATCTGACTGTCGATAATGATGAAGAATCCATGCAAATTCAAACGTTAACTGCAAACATTGCTCAGGTTGCAAATGGAATAGGACGAGATGGTTTTGAACAGATAGAATGAAGTGACATTCAAGAGTTGCTTGAATCGCAAGATGCAGATTTGAAACCGATTTGGGGAAAATTTTCAATCTCCATTCCATTGAGGTTTTAACAAGCACTAAAAAGGTGACATTAAACTTAAAAAACCTGAGAGAAAGTTTAAGATTGGTAAATGAGCTTTGTAATTTCTTCATAAAATATGATCCTTTTATGGAAAGAAGTCTAGCTTTAAATGGAAAATATTTATTGCCACATCTGAATATCAATCCGAATGGAAAGACCTTTTAAGAGCGGCAAATCAAGAACAAAGTACTAAATTCTTTAAACTACGTTTTTATTTATTTTGTAACTTGGGAATGCATCCCCTATAATCCCATACAAATTCCCATTCCATTACCAGAAGATGTCCTCATTTTCGAAAAAAATATCATAAATTTAAAATTTTCCAAAATCTTTTCCCATTGATTAATTATTAATATTTAGTCAAATAAATATTAGAAAGTTTTTTTAGCTTTTTTGATAGTGTTGAATTTAGAGAGTTCACTTCCTTAAAATTATCCGATTCAAATGGTTTCAATAGCTATACAAGAGCATTTCTTAATTCATCTGGAAAATATTGAATTTTTTATCACAATAATTTTCAAATTCTTTATTATTCTTTATCATCTGTTATTTATATTAATACAATCTCCTACTTACTTCTCCAAAATTTCGTAAACGTCCAAAGCATCATTACATTTACTTTCCTTTTCAATAACATTACACATAATATCAACATGCGGTTCCATCAGTTGATACATACGTTTTAATTTTGCGATAGAAAATGACGGCGTCATTTTCTGTCGAATATATTTCCATTCTTCGCCTTTTAAAGCAAGTATATGTCCGCTCAATGGATCATTTTCAGGATCACTATACACGGCCCGATCAGTCCAATGATCAAAATCGCTGATGAGAACAGATCCTAATAAACTGGGATCAACGATTAGGAAAGCTGGTGTTGTCATGATGTAAATACCTCCATATTTATAGCCGTTGTTTTGAAAATAATTGTATGCTTTAAGTAAAGCTAAACATGCATTTTGGCGATACAAAATGACTTCAATAATGTCACCAAATAAGAGATTTGTTGTTGGAAGTGTTGGTATACCTTTTCTTTGCCAAAATGTTATTTTGCTATGTAGAAAAAAGTACAAACATATAGTTACAATTAATATTAAAACAAACAACATTTTAGTTAAGTCTGAATAAATTAATTTATATGTATATATATATATACGGCTTTTTTAAGTAGTTGAAAAATTGAATATGAGCGCGGAATTTTAAATACATAATTGATTGTTGTTTAAACTGTAATATTTTATTCCTTACAGATAACAATAATTACTCATAAGACTAATTAGAATTTTGAAAAATCCAAATTAATACTAAAACCACTGGTTTTTCCATGTACCTATTTTTAAATGTAAACATTTTAACTTTATTTACTATTGAAATAAGTGCGTTATATTATTAGATCTCAGAATCTTTTACTGTCTACCATATTGAATAATATCTCCAAAATTACGAACAATATATTTTGTTTAAAGCCCTCACAATAAAAACAAACTACGTAGTTAGCACAGAAAACATTCGAGAATTTTCTGCTACTGGAAATAAAAAATCTTAAGGCCTATAATAATAGGGCTAGAAAGATCCACGCCGACTGAAGTAGTGAACAAATAAATATATTAATCTTTATTTGTTATGAAAAAAATATTTTGTTCAAA
>WYDF02040113.1:0-12481 GCA_009867245.2 Adranes taylori | reverse complement strand
TATAAAAATACTCGTTAAAACTAATACAAAATAAATATACATTTATGTGTATACTTTTTCACAATGTTTAATACTTAATTGATATATCTAATAGAAATCTAAAGAGTTTTATAAATTTTTCTTCATTCATATAAAAGCGATTCTTCCAGTTTTTATACGTGCAATACACTCCACCTTTTCTTTCAACAACTTTTTTTAGAGTCATTAATAGTTTATTAAAAACTCACTTTAGTTTATATAAAATTCAACATCTCAATTCTAACAAAATAAACATAATCTTAATCGATAACAAATCTTTTATATCTAAAAACGAAGAATGAAATTAAAAATCCTATAGCATATGCGTACTTCCGAAAACTAAAAATAATTTTAAACATGAATAAAATTTCTGTCTAATAAAGAAAATACTCATAATATTATTCAAATCAATAATATACAAAATAAGAATTTGTTTACTTACCAGCATTATATTATTTGTTTAAAATACCAATTACACACTAAACAATAAATATGAAGCACAATGAACTGTATAATAGCTAGCAAGCTCGCAACATCGCATAAATGTTTATGATAATACACAGATGACAGTTGCGTGAAATATTTTACCACGTGTAGTAGTTATTGTAGTATTAGTCTTTTGTACATGTGTGTTTGCAAAGCAAAATATCTATTGGTTAAAGCATCAGCTAAACATCAACGGATCTATAGGCACGAGTCTAGGACATTTAATTTGGTTGTAACTCTTTATCTCTTTCTAATTTAGATTCTTTTTCTGGAGTTTCCCTTATGGTATTATGTGGTTTTAGTTTCGTTCCATACTTGCTCATGTATTCATTTGTTTAAGCCGAATTATTTTTATAATATGCATCATTTTTATTATGAACAAATACACAGGAATACCATATTACTATATTATAATTATTATTGTTCTTATTTTTGACGATTTTCCTTCTATTTATAAATTTTCTTATGATGTTACGTATAGATCTTATGGAAATAAAACTTATCTTATCTTAATACTTACTGTATTGTAATACTGTAATTTGTAAGACAATAGACAACACATTTCAATATTTTGTGATTACTTCTCAAATACTGTCTTCAGAAATATTATATATTTCAAAAGCTTCCGCGAGGTATGTAATATTCAACGTCAAAGATATCTTTTACACGCGTGCGCCTAAAACGCATATGCGATTGACTTTGGGAAAATCAAAATAGATATCTGTGCAAAAGAAATAGGAAAAGGGATGTAATTTAGAATGAAACAGAAAATTGGGATGGGAACGACGACTGTCACAAAAACATGTCAAGTTGAGGAGTCGAAATTGAAATATCACTTTCACGAAAAGGTAACTGTCTGTTCCAACGAAGACGGCACGTAGTGTCTTTTTATGGATTGAAGAGTATTCCTTTACGTGAAACGCATTGCTTGTATCTAATAAACTAGAGGAAATTACAAGCTACAGAGTGGAACAGCTTTCACGGTAATAAACTATAACACAAATTATACATCTACAGTGTCGTGGACCATTATATATTACAATAATATCAAACAACTGATCGCCTTAATTTTAGCGAACGTTTTCGAGAACTAGATCCATTAACAAGCTAAAATAATTCGTGCACAACATCAAAAATCATGTTTTAAATAGAAAAAACATATTTTTAAATACGAAAATACATATATTAAAGAATATTTGATCAAAAACTTTTAACAAAATTTGAGTGCCGAACGACCCACTCCTCCATTTTGTCGACCACTGAATTTTCCCTCATAAATCTTGTCGAGAAGCCAGTTTTCATATGTTGACTAACTGACATTTTAGACCTTATTTTGGCTAATTCACGCAATGACTGCAAACTGACCGCGATTCTTTAAGATTCTAATTCAATGTTCGTCAAAATGATAGTATCTTCATTTTGCCGAACACTGAATTAGAATCTTAAAGAATCGCGTACCAGTTCAGTGACAGCGTGAATTAGTAATAAAATTCTACCAATATAAGGTCTTAAATGTCACTAAGTCAACACGCAAAAACTGGCTTCTCGACATGATTAACGAGGGAAAATGCAATATTCGACAAAATGGAGACGTGAACCTTTTGACACTCAAATATGGGTAAAAGTTTTAACCAAAATTTTTTTATTACATGTTTTTTCGTTTAAAGTCTCGAAAAAACTCTCTTTAAAGTCTCGATTTACATAGGAGAAATATGTCAGTTATTATACGAGTTTACTTAAAACGGAAATGAGCTAAATTCCATTGGAGGAGAACTGAATGTCAAGGGCAGATCCTAGATTTCTCTAGTGGATTGATAGTTAAAAACATTATTAAAAGAATCAATATATAAAAGGCAGTTCAACTAAAACTCTCACAATTTAAAGTTAGACATCAAACAGTTCAGTTCGCGACTTTACACTTTCCCGTTTATCATGAGATCTGGTATCGACACAAGAATGTAAGGCATATTTTCATTATTATATTGAAATGAAAGTGCAAGGGGCTAATAATTAACATATATAAATTTAAACAAATTATAATCATCTATTAGTATGTTATAACTTAATTCTAACATCATTTAAATTTATTTATTACTCTTTAAATATTGTAAGGATAGATCAAACCTATTAATAAACTAAATTATGTAACTTTATTTCTTACCCTTCAATGAAATAAGTAAAACTAAGTTTTGGCAAACAAACTAAAAGTTTAATTAAATTTAACTATTTTAAATTAATCTTTCATTTATTTTTTCTCGACTTCTTAAATTTAGATACTTATCTACCATCAAGTTCACCCCCAGTCACAACCCCGTTAAATGGGGGCAACAATTTGGTGAAGGCGCCGGGTACGACAATATTATATGCACTTGATTGAATCGATCTGTGATTCATCACAATGACTAATGACCCTGAACACAGGTTTTATTTCCTACTCTCTTTAATGCCTTCAAACAATTATTATAGTAATTGAATATTTGTTGCTGCACATAAAAACAATATTTGGACCAAATTGTTAGCAATTTTCTCAAGTAGTGTTTGCACACGTTTGCTTTAATAAAAATCATACAAACGCGTATAAAAATTGACTAACTCCAAATTTTTGAAAATAAATTTATTCAGGGATTATAAATGATATTCTGCTCAATTGTGCTTGCTCAAACATATTTGTCACGTTATGTTCTAGGAAGAGATTGTTACTCCCCAACGTGACATTAGTAATAGGGGACTCTTTTGCATAGGGTATAAACCGCGTTATAGTAGCGCTATGGCAGGATCGCCATGTAATGCTGTTAAGTTTGCTTGGTAGATAAAACTAAATTAAATAAACTAATCCGTTTTTATTTACAAATATTTACAATATAATACTTCATTTTTGTACATGACATTTAATAGTGTAATCAAGTAAAAGAAATGAATGATTTAATAACAATCAATAGTCTACATTATGTTATATATATTTTAATATGAATCTATCATTATGACTTTAAGTATAATTTCTATATTCTTCTCTTAATATCTAAACACCATATTATATACTCAGCTTGTCTCATGTTTAATAATTTAGCTATTCTTTACAACCCGTGCAGTATATATTAAACATCTTCGGTATTCTGTTTCATCACCTCGATGAATGTTTTCTATTACACTGTTTTTCATAAGATTGTTTATACATTTTAATCGATCACTTTTATTATAATTTAAATATACTACTTTCGTGTCACGTTGATCATGAAATTCAGCCCAAAAATAAACCGTGACAAACATTGCATCATCGGATGATAGCTTGTAAAGTTACCCCAATTTTGAACGTGACAATATTAATCGGAGCGAATACAATAAAAAATCTTTGAGTTCAATACGTTAAACCAATGTTTCCAAATAATGTTATTGTCACTGTTAATCACAAATAATAATTGTCACTGTTATTGTCACAAATAATAATATTATTAAATAAACATAATGATATTATTACTGAAGTAAAACTTCTCGAAAAACTTTGAAACCTACCTCGAAGAATATCGACTAATTTAGATTTAATAAAATTTAGAGCTAAACTTAAAAATTTTCATGGTATATTTATGCGCGGTACTTTACCTACAAAACCATGGCGACATTAAAAAGCTAGAATAAATTTAAATACTTCAAATCAAAGCGGAAGTCATTGGGTTTGCTACAAGAAAATTGGTAACAAAGTTTATTATTTTGATAGTTTTAGAAAGTTGTCTCCGCCTATGGAATTTAGTCAGTTATCTGCGAGATTGTCCTCTGCGTGGACCGAAATCTGGATCGTATCCATTTTCTACAAATTATATTAGAATTGTGTAAAATAAAGAATTTTGAGTTGATATACTACTTTCTGATATTACAATAAATTATAATTTAATTCATAATATTATATATAACAAATTTAATAAATATAACAAATTTTTAATATTTCTAACAATTAGGTATTGTTAGCAAAAATTTATTTTAAAAGCTTGAGGAAAGGTGTCTTAAAGACAAACAAACTTATTTAAGCATAAAATACCTTACACGTAACAACAAACAATTAAGCCGTCAAAACTTTTTCTTATAAAATTCGTATGTGTGTGCAGTGTGCTGTTGTTATAACTTTTGCTATTTATAACATCTTAAAATTGCTACTTTCAACAATAGAAAATAGAGATATATTACGAAAAGTCGTAATATTCTTACTTTAAAATAAACAGTTTTAAAATAAACTTGTTGGTTACCTGTTTGATGCCGCCTGAGTCGCAGCTATAAACAATGTTATAGGGTTTTCTATTATAAATTAGTTTGCGTTTTCGAATTAGTATGCTATCTTGATAACATTTGTCGATCATATATTTCCTTTAAAAGATGAGAAAAGTTGAAAAGTCTACCAAACCCTGGAAACTTTCTTCGAATATACGTTAAAGTTTTTCATGATGGAAAAGATTAAACTAAACGTGTCCATGTGTTGCCTAGAAGAAAAGCTTGTAAAATTTATTTCTCGTTTAGTTTCTTTTTTCGTTGCATGCAATTGAGCCGCCCTTGTGTATAACGCTGTCCCTTGAAAGCCAATCAAACTAATTTTAAAAGGTCGTAGCTAAAATTTATAAATCATTGTTAGGAGTGGAGAAATATCACGGTATCGCTGTTCACTTTATTACAAAATGATTGTGAGAGCCTTTAATAGATTAAAACTAAAGAAACGGCTTTAATAAAATAAGTACGGCTAATCATCAAAATCTAATAAAACACCACAAGAATTTAAACCGATCTATTTTTACTAATCATTTTATTCTATCATACAATTACAACTATATTAAATTGAGGTATTTGTTGAGTAATAAACAATAACTTAAAATGATTCATTTTAAATGCAAATATAGAGATTTTAATACAACATAATTTTCCCTATAAGCAAAAATAAATAAAATAGTTTCCTAGCAACAGTTAATTTACAAAAAAGATTACTAAGATTCAATACAGATCGGCTGGTGGATAGTATAATAAAATACAGTATCGTTCTGGTTAATTAAATATTCGTAGAGATCAAAAGCCACTGATAAACTTCATTAATTATCAATAAATAAATATAAAACTTTCAACTCACATTAATACATTAATCAACTGTTAATTTATTGAAAGTGAAAATTAGTAACACTGAAAATTAAACTAATTACTGGGGATTAAATAAATCCCTCAGGAGTTATTAATTCCTTTAAAATAAATCAATATTGTACTTATATTAGAACCCCTGACATAATTCACAAAAAATGATTGCTTAATTAGAGCGTAAGAACAAATCGTGTATTAAAACTTTTACCAGAAATTCTAAGACTAGACTTGGAACTTAATAAGCAAAAAAATTAAAAGCAATTGTGCCTAGTTTGTAAAAATTTCCAATTATATAAATATATCAATTGCGCTGCCCTCAACGGGGTAACTTGTTTACTAAAGCTTGCCCCACCCTACTTTTACTAATTAAAATCCCTTTCGAATATGGTTTCTCTAATCAAAGGACGTAGCCTAAGTTATTTCTTCATCTTTCTCCTGATTACATATTTCTTCTTGCGGTAAAATACCTTTTTAGCAGGCAGGCGACTTAAGATAATATCCGGGGGCTATGCACGTCTGTCCCTTAGAATATATATTAAAGGTTTAAAGAAAATGAATATAACTAATATTTTTCTATTGGCAAGAGTATGTATTAAATAGTTAAAGAAAGTGAATTTATTTAACAACTTCTTTTTGGCGCTATGAAGTTGTATATTTACAACTTTGTAAATATTCAACTTTATATTTATGGAAAATCTGTAATCGATGCATACATAATATTTGATGTTTATTTTGTTCCAACAACTAAATAACAGTTTATTTTTCAGCATTTGTTATTTAAATAAAATTAATGACAGCTTATTAAATACGGCTTTAAAACATTTTAATATACATATTTCAAATTATTGATTAAAATAAATAAAATAAAATTACTGAAGGTCTATCATATGGCAGAATTGAATAAATGTAAAATAATATGATTTAAAGGCCATAAATAATAAATTTTATGATTTATATCTTAAAACGCAATTTACGGAAAATTTATTTTGGTATGTTTATGTATGTTATTTATTCAGGCTGTCCCATGAGGAATCGTTAATATTTGGAAAACTGTTAAAGTGACAAGTAGAAAATTTGATAAATAATAATATTTAATTGTATTGAGGTAAATTCTTCATATAAAAAAATTTCTATACTCCAAGACTTCGATTTGTGTCGTTCACAAAAATTTCACAATTTTGAAGTTGCGTCCCCAATAATTCGATTTGAATTTGTGTCGATATGTTCAATATAAAAACAAAAAGGGAAATTTTCGCTTATTTCAATTAGTATTATTTGTTTCCTCCATGTAAGTTCTTTTCTTTTTTTATTAACAAATTATTATGAACTGCAGTAAAGCCTATACGTTCAATAGTGTTAAATGAATAAAAAATAGAAAAAAAAACCTATGCTGCTGGTGCTGATAAACACTGAGAAAACAGAAAAGGGCAAAGAGATTTTCCATTTAAAAGACATAATGAAAGTTCGAGTGACTTCAGAAACAAAAAGAAGACCCACTGGAGCCCCACATTGCTTCAGATGTCAGCTTTACGGCCATGTGCAATACAGATGCACAGGCCAATGGCAATGTGCAATTTGCGAAAGGGATCACCCCTCATTTGAATGAACGTTAGAAAAAAACTAGCAAATCAAAATGCGTGTTACGTGGAGGAGAACATTCTGCCATTGCAAGGAAGTGCCCAGAGCACCCCGAGAACGTGAAAAGAGCAAGAGAATTATTCAAAAGGGAAATTGTGTTAAAAGCACAACGGAAGGAAGGAAAACATCTATTGAAGGAAAACGTCTTATGCCCAGAAAACATCTATTGACATGCTAGCAAATTACATAAAGGCAGCAGCGAAAACGGCATTACTTGAAATGCTTCCGGAAGTTCTGAAGCAAATTAACAGAAATGGAGCTTAAGAACACAGAGATCATGACATGGAACGCAAACGGCATAACAGGAAAAGCCAAAAAACTAGTAGAATTCATGAAAACAGGAAAAATCATGGTACTGATGCTAACAGAAAGCCACCTGAAAGGAAACAAATCCTGCAAGGTTCCGGTATACAAAATTATTCGGAAAGATAGAACGGGCGCCCCAAAAGGCGCTTGTAAGCCACAATAGAAAGTGCGTAAAGGAATTAGAATTTAATCTATCGTCGATTGAAGCAGTAGGAGCAGAAACAGCCATAGGAGGACAAACATCAACATTCGTTAGCGCATATATAAAATCAGGAATAACACCAGATGAGGCAACTATTTAAAAACCGAAGAACGATTGTTGGAGGCGACTTTAATATCAAACATCAGCCAGCTGGAGATGTAGGATCCAAAACAAAGCCGGGAAAATCATGTTACAATTTGAAAGTAAGTATAAGAATATAAAAATGTATGGGCCAAAAGATACAACCTTAATTCCAACGTGAGGAAGAGGAGAAATCATTGATCTATTCATCACTCACAAATTTTACAAACAAATTTGAAACCTGAAATAAAGTATTTCCTAAGCTCAGATCACTATCCAGTGATAGCTGTAATCCAATACAACCTATAAAAAGAGACTGGATGAAATTCTTCTACTACATGCGCAATTATGTACCTATACAACAAATCAAAACTAACCAAAATAAAGATGCATCAGTAAATCAAATCACCAAACAAATACAAGAAAATTTAATCAAAGCTAAAAAAACATAAGTGAAATTAACAAGCTAAACCTAAACAGAGAAGAATGAGCCTTAATAGCTGAAAAAAAATATATTGGAAAGAACAAAGCATCCGCAACGATAAAGTAAAACTGAACAAATTACAGGCTAAAATCAACTGCAAGTTCAAAGGAAAAAGGTGAAAAGAATTTGACGACTGGGTAGAAAGCGCGCGTCAAGATGAACAGATAGAACAGTGGAAGCTTACCAAACGAATGAAAAAAGGACCTATTGACAATGCACCAATAAGAAGTAAAAACAAAACAGTGTACAAACATTGAGAAAAATCAGAAGCAATAGCGGAACACCTCACATCTCAATTCGAAAACAAAGACCAAACTAGTAAGAAAACAGAAGGAAAAGTCCAAAAAACTTGAAAAACGAAGAATTTCAAAAGAATAATGAATTATAATTACAAACATCATAAAAGAATGAAAACCAAAAAAGCACCTGGAGAAGATAAAGTACCAAACAGGACTATAAAACTATTACCAAAAAAAAAAACAATAGAAGATTTATTATGGATATTGGAGCACCGTCTTGGAGCTATCTCACTACGCAGGAAGGTGGAAACACGCTACAGTGGTGACAATCCTTAAAAAGAGCAAGGACCCTTCAGAACCAAGAAATAGGACGCCATTAAACATGATAAATGGGTTGTCCAGCATTTTGGAAATTATAATAAAGGATTATACAACAAAGTTCATAGAAGTAAATCAACTTCTACCAAAATCACAGCTAGGGTTCCGTACCAAATTAGCAGCAACTCAACAAGCCGCGCATCTAGAATACACAGCCAAAGAAGAAAACAAGCATACCTTTGTGGCCTTCCTAGAGTGGAAAGGCCTATGCCATGGTGTGGCGAGCAGGAGTAATACACAAGATGTGTGAAGTAGAAATTTCCATAACAATGTTGATGATAGCAAACAGTTTTCTAATCAACAGAACGCTCCAATTTCTGCAAAAAATTTCGTATTCAAACTAGGAGGCTGAAACTCTGCACACATATAATACCTTGAATTATGCGTCGAATAAAAAAAGTCTCATGTTGCCAAATTGCATAGGAAGCGGCGTTGCCACGTTTGAAGCTTAACAAACTTTTTGAAAGGAATGATAAAATATAGGACATTCTAATAAACTTTATTGTATACAGGGTGTTTTTTGTTCTGCTAATTTTAGGGCCCATTTTCGCGAAACATTTCGCAAGATTTTTTTTAAAAATTTTTGTACCGAAAGGTCCTTTACTACTTAAGCGTGTTTAAAAAAATCGCATGTCATAGCGCAGGTGTAATTTGACCTTGAAAAAGTGTACTACCCTAAATATTTCGGTTCCTATAAAAGCTGGAGAAATTAAACTTGGGGAACTTATGTAAGACCACGAAGCCTCAATTTTGCCAGTGTGATCAACTGAATATACTTGACTGATTTCGAGCAATAAAAAATTTTTCAACAACTTTTTAGTAACACCCTATATATTTTCTTATATTTTGGTAGCCTTTCTGATATGCTTTACAATAATACAACATATTATCTACATGTAATACATATGTAATAGCTCATATATGCAAAGTTGCAGGAAAAATTATTTTACGTTGTATGAGACATATAAACTGCTTTCGCAATGGAATTAATGTTATTATCAGTGGCAGGTACAGATTATAATTTTTGGAGGGGCTCGAAATGAATATTTTATTGAGAAATTCAATTTTAAAATCAGATGACTGAAATTTTGCTCGCATGTAGCATATTGTATTATTCGTCGAATGAAAGTAGTGCTACCCCTGTAAGTGGTATAGAGCGCGACATTGCCACATTTAAAATTTTACAACCATTTTGATATATTTCAGGAGCTATAAAAGATAGGACACTTGAATAAACTTTATTCCATAGGCCACCAAAAGCTCGTTCAATTTTATTTGAAACATTTTTCTCTAAAATTACAAACCAACATATTTACAAAGGTTTTTGTAAAGTTTGCGTTTGTAAAGTTTGCGACAGTACATTAAATATCTCGGTTCCTATGAAAGTTGAAAAAAATAAAACTTGAGGAACAAGTGTAAGACCCATGGACATCAATTTTACGCAAAGCGGACTCGAAGAAAGAGTGACTCAAAAGCTGTAGTGGGGAAAAATGAAATCAAAAACGGCAGCAGACCGCGTCAAAGTGGAAAAATGCTTAGGACCAAGACAGTCTGCTCCTTTATAAATTAGCTGAAAAGAGAATCAAGAGGGATCGTAGACCATATCAAACCAGATAGCAGAGCTGTTCGCGCCTTAGGCAAATACAAGGAAAATGTGAGTCAAGAGCGGCCGAAGGAAAATATGTGATCATTTTGGTAGCCCTTCCAATTATATTTAAAATGATAAGTTGTACGAAAAGATGCGGGAAAAGTTGTACGAATAAATAATGTTCATTTTATGAACTCTATAAGGTCATGCTGTTGCAAGTTAATAAATATTATTGTCAGTGGTGGATCTAGATTTTAATTTTGAGTGCGATTAAAAACTGACAGAACATATATATACCGGTGTCAAATATTTGATTTAATATAAAAGTGGTATGTGATAAAAATTTTTGATTTGGAATTTTATTATTAATCTCATCCGGAATGTATCGGGATCCAGGGAAGAGAGTATATTTTAGTATATTAAAATAACTAAAATATACTCTCTTCCCTGGATCCCCTGGAAAGTTTGTTGTTGAGATTTCATCAACAAACTTTGTGACCTACATCTATAAAATACAAATTTATACTAATTCACAAAAAAAAATTCTATTCTTTACAAGCGATTTTAAATGATTTATATCGCAACACAATTAAATTTTTATGTACGGCAAGTAATGGTTTCATTTGAAAGGAGCATTTATGCTTTGAAAGTCATTAAAACATTGTTTTCGGAATAATCACGAATTCAATCAATATTTGTCCTAAACATTTTGATAAATATCTACAATGAAATTGCATTTTGTTAACCATGAAGCAGTCCACAAATGCAAAAACAGGATACGTCTGCATTCATACATCCTATCAATTCTTCATAGAAATTATTTGCTTACACGCACACATTTTATGTGTACACATTGCTACGTCATTGCTTATATACATCAACAATTCACAGTGCTTCCTTTATGGAGTTTTCAGTTAATGGTACTTTCGGGTAACTGTCAATCAGGTGTCCTAGTTTTTTTTTTTAGATGCAAATAACTAGAAGCTTTTCAATGCAAGTCAGCAGGCATGGGATTATGTACGAGGAATAGGTGAGAACTTGACGTAATTTAATTTATGTTATAAAAAGTTTCATGAAATATGAAATTTAAATATATAAATATATTCGGTGAAATATCAGCAATACATTAATATATAGCTGATATTGACTAATTTGTCAAGGTATCAACGCCTGGTTTTTTCTTAACATTTCTGACTTGAAAATATAACCCAAAATTAAAACATTTAGAAACTCCTAATTGGCCAAAAATATTCTCTAATTTATTGACGTAAAAAACGAAGTGTTATCGATTTTAGAATAAATAAAAAACTTCAGGTGATGCTAGTGAAAAACATCACCTGAACACTAAAAAACTTACTTTCCGTTTACAAAATTTTTAACACACTCCACGAATATCGTCTTGTTTCCTAAAATTGTCAAATCCCTGAAGAGGGCGGTTAGCGCAGAGGGAGCGGAAAAAAACTGATTGTTAGTGGGCTTATTAGAAATTTAAAAAATGCAAAGCCAGCTTCCTTCAGGCATACATTTTCCTAATTAAAGTTCTTAAATGAAGTTTCTGATTTCCTAAATGAAATCATCCTACCGACGTAAATGTATAATTTCTATTCCGCATTCTATGCACAACTTTTTACACTTACGTTATTTGCTCCATATTAAGGAGTAAATGAATCTGAATTAATTTTTGTTATAATTTCTTATTTTATTTAAATATTGTTGGCGGGTTTCGCCCATTTCGCATCATTAGGTTAAACTAGAAAGATATGCGACAAGAAACTATATATATATATATATATATAGATATATATATGTCAATACAATATATATATATATATATATATATATGTCAATACAATATATATATATATATATATATATATATATTTGACTTCCCCAATAATTGACTTATTTTTCACATATTTTCATATTTTATGTGAACGAATAAACTTTTCGCATTG
>WYDF02040102.1:0-12482 GCA_009867245.2 Adranes taylori | reverse complement strand
CAATTTCTGGGCAATTTTTCTAATATTTCTCTCCGTAAAAACCTTCCTCGGGCTAATACGAACTGAGTTAAAAAAAATTAGCCAAATCGGTTCAGCCATTCTCGAGTTTTGCGCTTAGCAACACATTTAGCCATTCATTTTTATTTATATAGATTTAAAGCTTCGCCCCATTTTTGCTGAAATAAAACCGTATTGCATCGTTTAAAATAAAGTTATTAATCTATTCTTATCCAGTAAAAGAATTGGGAATTTCTACAGCGAACAGTGTTTGTGGAAACTAGCCTAATTTCATGTCGTGACAATTTTAACCGCAATAATATCGAGGATGTTACATATCAAAACAGTGAAATAAAACTTGGGATTTGTTGGAACATACAAGTAAGAAGTTAAGGGCTAACTTGTTTCCAGTCACAAAATAAATATAAAGCATCAATTTTGTTTAATACTGTATAATGTGACTAGTAAAACTTTCAACAACACTACTTTATGAAATAATCTGTAGTATGCATAGTGACTATCTCATCAGCTAAAAGCTCGATGCCTGATGAAAAAGTCTAACGACTGGTATCGGTCCCACTGTGACCGTAGTCTAAATTGTATTGTTAGTCTGAAATATAATTGCCATACTAAGAAGTGAAAGTTGACTTTAATACTTAGTTATGTTTCAATTGTTTGTAACTATTTGAATCTTAAAACTGATTATTTTAAACAAAAAAAAGTGTGGACGGTACTGCCACCACTCTTTCAGAATTTCTATGGAAGTCATACGTTTTATTATAGTTTGCACAAAACAACGGTTGATCTATTTAGTTTTGACTATAACCTTATCTTGTCTATTAAATTTAATGAACACAGTAATTGTTTAGGGTAATAATCTATTAGTACAGAAACGAATACCTATAACCGTGGTAGAAACATAAATTTCCTGTTTAAACACAAATAAGTGGCGAATTTAAGGAATGATGTTAAACCTTCAAAGTTAAAACGTAAATCATTTTTTACTATAAGTGTTCTTCTACCTATTATTGTTCAGGAATTATTACTCACTTAATCGCCTCCTCTTCTACTTTGCGTAGCCCTATTCTGTGACAACACCGTGGCTTGTCCCGCCACTTAATCCGGGGTCTGCCTCGGGATCTCTTGCTGCTTACCCGTGCCTACGGCCTGGTATCTGCCTTTCGGTTGACGTGGCCAAACTGTTGCAGTTCCCCTGTTCGATAGTAGTCCTCAGTGGCTGGGCCTTCATGTTCCGTCTGATGGTCGCATTTTGTACCCGGTCTCGTTTCGTATTCTTCTCAATTTTCCGCAAGTACCTCATCACCATCACTTGCAGCTGGCTCTAGTGTCAGGAAGTGAGTGACCACGACTCGTTGCTGTAGGTAAGCGTTATAATGTACGTAAATCGAAAGACTATCATCTTAGTCTTTTTGCTGACTTTTACTTTGCTGAGGAATCCGCAGTTGGTCGCAAAGAAAAGTCTGCCAGCAGCAGTTAGCCTCCAGTTGATCTAGGGGCTCATTCTTCCCTCTTCCTTGATTGTGGCACCTTCGTACTTGAAGTCTACTACTTGTCCCGTCAGTGAGATGTTGTGCTTCTTCTTTTTGGCCTTGGTCTTTGCCACATGTATGCTCTAATTTCTTTTCTCCATTTCTCTGTTTCACAGGTTTTGGTTGTGAAGGAGTTGAGAACTAGTCCTGGCAAGGAGAGCGAAGTCATTAGCGAATGTCATTTCTGATACTTGGACAGGCTGCATTTTCCAATTGCCAACAGTCATTCTCTTGGTGTCTCGTTTTGTGTCTTTGATGACATCATCCATAAACAAGAAGTAGAGTGAGAGGCTGCCTGTTTGTCTTACACTTACGCTGGTCTTAATTGCATAAATTTCTTGCCCGGGATGCTGAGCAGGGATATTCTTCGGAAGTTTCGGCACTTTCTGTTGTCACCTTTCTTGCAGATCGGCACAATAAAAGCTCAGTCCTTGGGAATGGTCTTTGTCCGTCAAGCAAGCTAAAGAACTTAAAGCAGAAGATTTCTCGGTCCCCCATGTAGCGCATCATCTCAGCCGCGATATTGCTGTGCCCTGGCGCTTTTTCCAACTTCATCTTCTTGATGACGAGGTTCAGGTCAGCCCTCGTAATTTGATCCTTTTGATCCTCTTGCCTCAATCCATGGTCTTCCTGGCTTGCTGTTGGGGTGGCATTCAGAAGTTCGGAGAAGTGTTCTTCCCAACTTTTCATAATTTTGATGATTCTTCTGAGCAGTTGATTCTTCTGAGCTGATTTGATGCACATGGCTTCTGCTTCTGTATGTTCTCGATCATTCGGTAGAATAGCTTCTGGTTGTTTACGAAGTTAGCTTGAAACTTTAGGCCAAAGTACTCCTGTGACTTGGCCTTGACACACTTGACCACTTCCTTCACTAGGGCCCGCTGTTCACTGTAGACGTTGTAATCCGTCCATTGTAATCCGTCCATCCATCCAAGACGTCCACCACATCGCACTCTTTTTGCTGCTGCACATCTCATTCTTTTTCACCCCGCAAAACTGCTCAGAGTTTTCAGCGCCTCAGAGTACCGTGATTTAAAAGCGCTGCCAGTAATCTTCAAGGCTATCCCCATTTAGTGATCCCATCTCGGTTCAGTGACATCTCGTTCAGTGACATCGTTCAGTGACATCTCGGTTGATCATTTACTTAAACAGGCGTCTTGTTTCTTCATCTTGGAGTTTGTAAGATATGATGCTGGTGCCTTTTTATCGTCTTTGGCTGGGTTTATTCCGGTGTGGGAGCTTCCGGACAGGTCGCTTCCAATCTCAAGGCTTCTCATCACTCTGACGAAGAGTAGAAATGGTAATGCCTCTTTAAGCACGATTATGTAGTCTTTGATGTCCTTTCCTTCATACTAGGCTCCTCTCTGTTGTAGAGGTGAATTCTTTTCTGAGGGAACATTACATGTGTGACGATGACATTGTTTGTCACATACAAATCAAGGACCCGTTTACCACCGTCCAGAACACCCACGTTATTAGCCCTCCCAGATAAACTTCCAGGTCCTGACATCGCTATACAAAAGTATGTAATTGACTTCAAGAGTCGAGCATCCTCGTCCCGTTATTTTTGGTTCCCGTAATAACCAGAAACTGTATTTGGGCCTTCTTTCTCCCTTACCAGTTCCACTTCCTTACTTGTCAGGCCTCTTACATTCAATGTTTCATATATCGTAGTCCTTTGACTTCGGATAGTCGTCATTGGTAAGATCCGTCCGGCTTTACTCTGTATTGGTCTTTTAATCAGGTGGAATTCAAGTGGACAAATTATTGTACCGCCGCACTCTGGCACAATAGCAGGACTACCTCCTTAACGTTTCCGTGCATGCGTTACTACTCTTTCAGCAGCATGGTCTTTATGCCTCCTACTTCCTGAGGCGAGTTCTGTTACTTTAATCACCATCTGCAGTTGTTTTAGGGTTATACCGCCCTATACTCTGTCCTGATCAAAGCTAAGCAATCGCTACAGCAATGCTGTATTTTACCCTTGTTTGCCCCAAGCCAAGGAATTATGCGTAATTATATGTTGACTATCCACTAGAGTTTTCAAAATATTATAGGGTATATCTTTGGAATCATTAAAATCTGAAATCTCAGAGATTCCAGGAAACTCAAGATTTGAAGCAGTATGAAAAGGTATTTCATGAAATATCTGTTAATTGAGATTTATCATAGTGAGTTAGTAGAGTAGTTATACCTGCTTGTTTATGACAATCTATGTAGCAACGGGCAAGATAAAAGAACAGTTAGTACCATTAAAATGTGTTTAGAGAAAATGCAGTTTAAGCAAATTGTTCAAGAGTAACGAAGGCTGTAGCTAAGATTTAGAAACACACCATCGATTGCAATAGGTAAAACTTCATCAGAAATATTATTGGGACGACAATTGCATACCGCTTTAGATATATTGCATCTAGCCCGAAATTCACAAGAACAATCTAACCAATACAATCTAACCGAAATTTCAAATTTTGTGACATGATATATGATAGCTCATAAACGCCAGAGAAAAAACGGATTCCAGCATCAGTAATAGAGAACAGTAGTTAAGTTATATACCATACCGATATCAATTTTGGCTGTTGCCGGTGAGCGAAGCGTCACTGAAGCAGAGATACTACTTACCGTAGCCATAGTAACAGAACGTAACGGTAACCGTACTGTTATGCTAGAAACTGTCGCCTTAAAGAAATTTTAATGTACATATATTAGAAAATTGATATTCAAGTATCATTAAAATTAATCCAAAATAGTTGGTTCCTTTGGAATGTTTGATGAGTTAAGCATGCTCAGGATCACATAGAACTAATTCCAACTAGCTAAAGTAATTTAGTAAGTTGAATATTGATTGAACTTTCCTTTATAACAGGAAACGTTATGTAAAACATTAAAATCCTGACACTTACATAAAAGAGTAAAATATAGGATTTCTGTGATTGAAAAAATGCATTTTTGTTCTTTCCGACGGATAAAATGAATTCTATGACGTGAAGTAATATAAAATTTAGAAGAAAGGGGAAAACCTTTGATTGGCCAGAGTTTTAGATGTTTTTAGAATGATACGTAAAGGGTATGGTATTATTAGTACTTATCGCAGTGATTGATGCGTACGCGAAAAATAGGACAGTATACACCACCGAACGCGTGTGTGTGTGGTAGTGGAAGGCGGTAGGTAATTAGTCGAATATCAATTATAGCCACACAGAAAATATAACGATTCTATAATTAGTGAGAGTAGGGTTAATAAATAGTTAGTGAAAGTATAGCTGTTACGATCAAATTATGGAAGTAGGGGAATGTAGGTCAGACAAAATTAGTGAAAGGTAGTGGTATTATATTATTATGCAGACCACTTTTATATTGAGTCAGTTATAGATTATTTGTTGGAATTAAATATTTGTTGGATATAAGATAGCACTTTAGTTTAGCTACTTCAAGCAAAGTTATTAATTGAATGATTGACGCGTAAAGTTCTAATTTATATCCCCAAGAGAGCCCCACTAAATTTAGAGTAAAACACTAGCATGGACCCTTGATATGGTCGACGTACCTTCAGATTTAATCGTGCTGTGTTGTGACTGGATAATTACTGGTAACGTCAATCCTTAGCGACAGTCGTTAACTTTAATAATTCAGGCAGCTTAAATAAAACAAATTGTATTGGTATTGTATTGGCGTTAATTAAATTGTATTGGTAATGGTTTCAGAGAATCATACAATATTATTATATTTTATTAATGATTAAATAAAATATTCGTTAATAAAATAATAAATAATGTCGTGTCAAATAATAAAACAGAATGTTACTGGTATTCAAATATTACGCAGCAATGATTCTCTCAAAAAGGCATTTATAAATTATCAGTTCTATTTCTTGAATAATAATAATAAAAACTTACTTACATGTCTATTATGGTTTCTTGCAAATTTCTATTATACTTTACACAGTTACCTTGAATACTGCCGTTCTAATTTATTTTTCAGATACTTTTCTAATTAAACTTGTGGTTCCCGCATTAATTTATCTCATATTCAAAATAATTATTCACTTTAACGAATTCATACTACGAATATTTAATTACATTCACACTTTACTTAATCATGACTCTATTATATTTTTAAGAAATTATAATTTAATTCCAATTTAATTCCTAATTATATATTAGCTACGTTCTTAAGCAGAGCAACCCTCGGCGGACAATATTTAGTTCCAATAATTTGGATTAAATATTGATTTGGAAGTATTTATCGGGAATAATTAAAGAACTAAGATTCTTGATTTCGAAGTAGTAAATTAATATTATAAATTTATTCGAGTGTATTTAAATTCTGAACTAAAACTAATTTTGTATTTGAGTATTACTGAATTAATCCAGAGTGTGCCAAGGATTATTTAGTAGTGTAGACAACATGTGCACACCAATGTAAGTGTTTGGTTAATTTATATTTATTTATTCGAGCCAATTTTTTATACTCATTTTATTACGCCATGTTATTTAATTTATCTGATTTATTTAATAGAACTTGAGTTTTTTGGTGAATCTAATCAGGCAGTGCAAGGACGTTCATCATCCCTACATTCTATCAGATATCGACGGCCCACAGATAATCGATAGTCCACGGGTGAAATCGTATATTTCATCATAGTGTTATATATGAAGCAATCAAACTGGGGTAGTGTCATTCATTTTCCAGATCCAGTGAGTCACGCAATCGCGGAAGTCGGCCATCATACTTAAAAAATCAGAAAACGTGCAGTATATAGAGTTTTTGGCATAGACTTACATTTTTAATTATTATCTGTATAATATATATATATTAATATAGTTGTAACGATACTATTGGGGGTTTAAATATATATATATTATATGCAATACATAATAGAAACTTGTAGATTTAATTGAAACAGTGTGCAAGACTTTAATTGGGCGGAAATTGGAAATGGAAAAGGTTCCTTTGTGCACATACAGATAAATAATTTAAACTACTTGGAATCGTTATACTTTCTGTTTAACTCTGAAGAAACACCAAACTCACTAATGTGGTTGTTGAGATTTTCAATATCAGTAACGGGATGCATTCGTGAATGATAAATATATCCCTTTTTCATCAGACTACATATCATTTCCGTACATGCATTCACCACATGTTCCCGCCTTCCATTACATCTTTCACAAATTCTACATTTTATTTCACTCTCATTCATCCAGTACCTATTTCCCTTTTACTCACTACCGGATCTAAATTTCATAAACATTCTTTTTTATCCATTCCTACATTTGCTGTCATATAATCTGTCATTCTCTCCCTATTCATCATACTGTTATATTTCTTATTGTATCGTCCATTCCATAATTTTTTCCATCGTTCTTGCATCTCAATATCATTTATCCTTATCTCAATATTATTTACAGGTTCTTTCACATCGCACATTTTGTCATACCATCTTTCCATCGACCGTCCTATTCTTTCATAAAGTTTCTCTCTCTTTTTTCCCATTCAATGAAACATTTATCCTTTCTTTCCGCCTCTATACGATTCAAATACACCGATTTCACCAATCTTCCATTCTCATCCCCCATTACCTTTTTCTTTTACCTTACTAACTTTTTCATACCTTTATTTCAACATTTATATTTCCCACATTCTTGCAAAACAATATTACTCGGTGTTGATTTTTGTACTATAATTATTTTCCATTCAAACTCCATTCATCACCATTTCCATCTCTAATCTTTCTCTCACCGTCCATACTTCCGCTCCATATAACATTATATTTTGCACACAAACTTCCATTAATAATATCCTGATCTTTTGCTTACTTTACAGTCACTCTTATGTATTCAATGCAGCTTCCATTATAACTTATAGTAAATCCTAAATATTTATGCATTTTCACATTCTCTATTAATTTCCCCTCTACCCCAAACTTGTCATTTTTACTACTTCTCCCACCATTACTTTAGTTTTGTCCACATTGATCTGTAACCCTCTTTTTTTCATATATTTATGCTTCATTTCAATCATGTCTTTCATTTCTTCTCTCGTTTTCGCCATACATACAACATCATCCGCATATCCAAGTGACCACACCTTCTCTTTTCGAAGCATTACACCTCCACCCTGCCCTTTTCTCAATACATTCTCCAAATCAGATATATAAATATTGAACAGGCTCCCACTCATTGGACATCCCTGTCTTACTCCCTTCCGTACTTCAAACAATTCAGACATATAACTTCCCACTCTTGCTCTTACTTTTGTCCCTTCATACATTCCCCTTACAATCCCAATTATTATTTCTGGCATTCCCACTTCTTTCATTGTCTTCCATAATTTCTCTCAATGTTGTCAAATGCTGCCCGTTGATCCACAAAGAACAGATACACAGGTACATTTTCTTGCCTATACACAACTCTTCATTTACAATGTAATTTAATATTACCAAATTATCCGTTGTGCGTCTACCTTTGATAAATCCACTTTGCGTATTCAACAACACCCTGATGTCACAAGCCTCTTATTCATAATTCTTCCCAACAACCTATATACACCATTCATAGTAATCCCTCCATAATTCTTCACTTGCGCTCTATCTCGCCTATTGAATATTGGGATTATTTCCCCTTTCGTCCATTCCTCTGGTATACTCTCCTTTCCATTCCATATTTCATTCAATCGTCTTACTAATACTTCAACGCCTTTTTGACTTAGGCATCCCCAAACTTCACATGGAATTCCATCCGCACCTTCCGCACTCCCTTTTTCTCACTTACTCTAATACTTCCTCTTCCGTAATATTATTCTCATTTTCATCCATGCAATTTCCATTCATCCTAATCCCATCTTCTCTTACCCTTATCTCCTCACTCATATTGACTATACATTTACTCGCCCATGATCCGTATTATGCATTCTTCTCTGTATTTACCTATTGCCCCATTCATTCTTAAATATTTTCATATATCACTTTCGCACTTCAACCTTTTAATCCTTTCTATTTCCTCTGCCATCCTTTCGTCCATACTTCATTTCTTAACTTCTCCTAGGTTGATTTTTGCATCGTTTTATTCCTTCCAGTCCAATTTTCCTTTTTTAATTCTCCTTAGTACCTCCCTTACTTTATCTCTCAGAACTCCACTCCTCATCAAAACCGTTCCATTCCACTTTTTTCTCTTTCTATCACCTCTCTTCCTCTGTTTCATATTCCTTATGACCCCCTGCATCACCTCCTTTATACTTTTTATTTCTTCCCATTTTTCATTTTCTAATCTTCCTTAAATTCACTTTTTTCTTTTTTATCCCATTTAAAACTAATTTCCTTTTCTTTATTTACTTCCCCTTTTTATCTGCAGTGGAGTTATATCTGCATTATTATTCGAACCATTTAGTATATTGCCATTGTATTTGTTACTATTTGCTTTGATAATAACTAATAAATAATGACTAGAATTAAAAAAATTTATATTAATAAAAAAATCAAAGGCCAATAATAAAGCCATAGTAAATAGTTGAGAATCTTAAATAGGTAAATCACTTTAGCTAATTAATGATAACGCTATAATATAAACTAGAAGCAATATATAAACCAGAAAACATTAAAAATCAAAATGTAATAAATACTAAAAGGGGTGGAATTTTTTTTTAAATAAGGATATAAGAATAAATGACGTAAACATATTTTAATATACTTTTAAAATTTAAATTGATTATACTTTTATGATGTTACGTATTTGTTAAAACTGATAAATAAATACATATAACATGTTTTGCAAAATTCTATGAAGATATCCTAAACTTTCAACATATCATCAAAGTCACATATCAAAAGTTTATGCGTAGTTTTATGTTTAGTCGTACAGAAGCAACCGTGTTTTTACTACCTTATTATCTTCCTGAAGTCGTATGATATGAAAGCCTACAGAAAAATATGAATCCGCATCCTAGGCTGATCATCGACTAAGTGTCGCGACCGCAGCTTTCTGTAAAGCTTATATTTTAAGTGTATAATATTAAATTAAGATAAGCTAATATGGGAGATTTTGGAGATTACTTGTTCTATTAAAAGTTTGTTTCCTTATATTTTTAGTTGCACTAATAACACAGGCTTGCATTTATTTGGTTGTATTATGTTTTCAAGTTTTGATGATGGATTCCTATGTATGTTTGTGAGCTGAATCCAAAAATGATCTTAGTTTCCTTCCATCACGTCAAAATTTTTTGCAAATTGCAATTTGTCAAAATGTGTTATGTATCGAAAAACAATCACAAATCAATCACGTAGTGACAGATTTTAATACATATGAAATGCTGCCATCTGTCGGTTTATGATGAAGATGGATTGTTAAAATCATCAGCCGGCACTTTAGTCATTAAACGTGTTGTACATCTCAGCTGGCAGTCAATGTTGACGCAACCCTTGGTACGTATCATACGCGATCAAAAGTGTTTGTGTCGGCGGATATACGCTAAAAGGCAAACATACCATGTTCAAAATGGCGCCAAGAGTTTGTAAAAGTCTGCAGATTTCGTTTGTTACATTTGAGGTGAGTTAATGGGGTCAAGAGAAAAAAGACATATAGCATCGTTCGTGTGGCAAGTGTGATTCGCGTATTTCACTTAGGTAGAAGATTAAAAATAGGAGACTAAGACAAAAATTGGGCACTCCAGTATGTTTGCTATACGTGTGTTAAAGGACTGAGATGGTGGTCAAAGCGTTAACAACATTGTTCCAGATGGTCTGGCCAGAGACACAAAATCATAGTGATTGTTACTTTTGTTTCACAGGTGTTCACTGTTTCAATGTGCAGAATAAAAAGAACATCGTCTATCCAAATCTGCCATCGGCTTTACGTTCTGTATCTCATTGTCCAGATGTACCAGTGCCTACTTAAGCAGAACATTTACCTGAAGTTGATGGTTCAGAAATTGAATCAAGTGAAGAAACCGAACATAACGCAGAGTGGTACGAACCTGGCAATTCTGCTCCACAACTAATTACACAAAGTTAACTTAACGATTTGATTTGCGACTTACATCTGACCCAAGAGGCTTTAGAAATGCTTGGTTCACGACTTAAAGATAAGAATTTGCTCGCAGCTGGAGTTTCGTGTTTCTGGTTTAGGTACAGAGAAAAAGATTTTATTACATACTTTTCAGAAGAAGGAGGCTTAGTACTTTGCAATGATGTGTGTGTGGACTGTTTAAGACATTCAATATTCCGTACGCAAGCATTGATTCGTCGAAACGAAGCCTTAAAGTTGTCCTGCTTCACAACGGAAACTGGTATGCGTTATACACATAGGGCATTCGGAAGAGTTACAAGAACGGTTATATACTTTACAATGTTTTCTCCAGAAAATTAAATACGGCGATCATAAGTGGATCATATGTGGTGATCTCAAAGTAATATCGATGATCCTTGAACACCAAGGCGTGTACACAAAGTTTCCTTGTTTTTATGTGAGTGGGGTAGCAGAGGCAGGGAAAATCATTGAAAAGAGAAAGATTGGCCACTACGAGCGTCCTTGGAACCTGGAGTGAAAAAAGAACTCCAAAAATCTCTCATCAAGTGGACGAAAGTTCTCTTTCCACCTATACATATTCAATGAGGCTTGATGAAGTAACTTGTGAAAGCCTTACCAAAAGATAGTAAATATTTCCAGTACACTTGTAACAAATTTCCAGCCTTGTCAACCACAAAACTAAAAGAGGGTGTCTTTACGGGTCAGGACATTAGAAAACTTTGCAAAGCTGAACAATTTTAAAAAGAAACAGAATTTGCTGAAATGAAGTATGGGTCGCCTTTAAAGACGTAGTAACCAAGTTTCTGGGCTACAAGAAGGATCTGTTTTTCAAGTCTATCGTTGAGGCTATGTTGCAGAAGTACCGAAAGTTAGGTTGTTCCAAGAGTTTCAAGGTTCATTTTGTACATTCACATTTGGACTACTTTCCTGGCAATCTGGGTTCTGTTAATGAAGAGATGGACGAGAGATTCTATCAGCACATAAAAGAAATGGAAAAGCGTTACAAAGGAAGATGAAACTACAATCATGGCGGACTATTGCTGGATGTTGCACCGAGATGATCCCAGAAGAGCACATCCACAAAAAAGCCTGAAACAAAGCATGGCTGGTCCAAAGAAACGTCGACACAGCGACTAAAATCGTGAGTTTTTTATGTTCTATATCCTATAATATTATGCTTTCATTTTATGATTTACATTTTACACTAATACATTTTATGATTTCATTTTGCAAATCTCCATATAACGTTATCTATTTCAACTGGAATATCACAATTTGTATGAAACAGGACTAAACTAATGATGCGTCGCTCCCTAAAGAACGTTTTTTTTAACGCGGTATATGTTTGGAATGCGATTACCGCGATCTCATTTGAAAAGAGCGTGTTCCCATTGGAACATATAATACATCGAGTTAAAGATTTTTTTTTATAAATATATTTTTTCCGCCATCTTTCTCGATTGTATATTCAAAACTAACTTCATAATATTACTTAATGTCACGGCACAGGGCACCTGACAGAAGTTTGCTGTTCTTACAAAGCTGTTGTTCAAGCATGAACAGTGGAAAAATATTTAAATATTTCTTACTTTTTATTTAATAATCAATTTGCATTATTTCACTTAAACACAGTAATAAATCCAAGAAAAAATTATATTGATAAATTAGTGGAACATTTGGCACATACGGGTGTGGTATTCCCGCCATAGGAGAATATTTGATGGAGGTTTAAAAATAAATAGTTAAACGAGCATTTTACTTAGGAATTAAATAACACTGCATAATATTTTTATTTACAATTTGTACATGATAATGTTATAAGCTAAATTTAGATTATTTAGATAAAATGAAATGAAATAAAAGAGTGAATATCTAATCTGATATTTAATGTCGAATGTGCTTAATATAATTC
>WYDF02040091.1:0-12482 GCA_009867245.2 Adranes taylori | reverse complement strand
GGGGAAGATAAGAGCATCAACTAGACGGAGTTTCGTTGTCTTGGTGATAGATTTGTCTTTCCATATTTTATTTAGCTAGGTAGTCGCTGATCTTGCCATAGTTAGACGACGGCGTATTTCGCTTTCACATTTCCCAGTATTGGTAATTGAGGAACCAAGATAGTTAAAATTGTTTAGCACTTCAAAGCCTGCAATTCCTGATATTTGTGGAGAATAATAAGATGGCTACTTGACAGCAATTACCACTGAACCGCTACTCCCAAAAATCAACCAAAACTCCTACCATCGTACGGTGAATTTCACAGGAATAAGTTACCACTGCTGCAAGCTTTATCGCAAGCTGTTGAAGGGCTGCTTACATCATATTACCTATAAATTACAATCACAATTCAGTCGCCATTTTAACAAACAAACAAATTCAATATTTTACCGAATCTGGGCCTTCACCATCCACTAAAGCCTAGTGACTTAAGTAAAATCCAGAACCCATATACCAGTTTAGCTTTCTGTTAATATTTATTCACATCGACATGATGTTCTTGGATAATTTATTGGATAAGTCCATAGTTCTACAAAGAATTGGAGGAATTGAGGTGTACGTTCAATTTTAATAATTACGGTGCTAATATGCCCGTAAAAAATATAGGGAATGTAGAAAATGCAACTATCTGGATAATATATAATCAGATAATCAATTACAAAATGGAAAAAATAGTGAATAAAAAACTAAGATTATATAAAGAATGTCTAAAAATTGATGAAACAAAGTATTAAAAAGGAACATAATTTAAACGTTGAGAAAAGCCTAAAGTATTAAAATAAGATGAAATGTGGAACAAAGATGTTCGCAACCCTGCTATATCTTTACAGTTGAAAACACTTCAATTTTTTTTCTAAGGAAAGTTAAAAGAGAAAACTCATGTCGTATGTTATCCCCTTTGAATACATGACATACGCACGTGATATGTTAAAAAATACACTTAGCTTTAGCTGAATTCTTTGACGAAAGGCGTAGCATTAGAATGAGTTATGGATAAAAATTTTTTGGAATTCTATGTCTAAAATAATATTCGCACCCAAAAATTTGACATGAAAATTAGGTTTTTAGGTTTCTAGGAGTGATAATTTTTTATCGATGTTTCTTACCTTCAGCAGCTGAATATCAACCATCATTTCACAAAGTACTAGCCAATCTTAAAGATCTCAAGCAATTCGGTGGACGTATCCAAACGTTTGAAATTTGTAAGAATCATATTTCCTAATAAACTTTCCTCGAACATCCAATACCATAAGTTCAACTTGGCCTTTGAACTGATGTATCAACAGCAGCCATAGGAGCAAGCTTATAATAACGAACGAACTAACTTATGGCACCCACTCGCATTTTTCCTCAAGACATGACACAAGCCATCCTCAAATGGCCAGTATGCTGGCCATCTGAGGATGGCTCGTATTTATGAAGCTGAACAACATTTTCGACATACATTTGTAGGTCAGCATTGTACAATATTCAGCCACTTACCTAAGAATTGCAATAAAAACATGAAAGTTACCGCACAGTTTACAATTGACCTTCAACACATCAGTGGTTCCCAATATGTAGTCGCAGATGCATTATAACTCCTCAACACTACATTTAGTGCCGTTAGAATTGATAGCAGAAGCTCATAAAACTGACAATGAATTACAGAATCCTTTGAAAAGTAACTCAGCCCTATGTCTAGAGAAAATCAATATTCCTGGTAGAGATATAGACTGAGACCATTCGTAAGTGAAACATGCTATTGTCCATTGCGTGACAAGAATCACTGAATTTCACGATTCGGTTCTATATCCCGTATAATAATCGAACAGAGAAGGTAATTTGAATTAGAGCTTATCAAGATTTCAGAGATTGACAGGCATAGAGAGTTCTGAAACAATAAATTGACATTCTTATGCTAACGGTATGGTTGAAAGATTTTACCGTCAGTTAAAAGCAGCCATAATGTGTCACAGTGAAGAAACATGGTTAAAGGCATTACCACTCGTACTGTTATGGATTCGAAGTGTTTACAACACAATCGTCATATGCAGAACTTATTTATAGTGAACCTTTATGACTTCCTGGAGAAATTCTTAACATCACAATCTTCCAAAGGATCCCACAACATACAGTGGACCACATGAAGTCATCAGTAGATTTTAAAACCATTACTCTACGAATAAATGTAAATTTTACTCGAGTAAGACTAAGCCGTGTAAAACCTGCTTATACTCTCCATGATGCACAAGTCGCAGAGAAGTCGTAGTTCCTATACGAAAGAAAAGTAAAATTAAAGAAGATTTGTCCGATGTAACCACCTCGCTCACGCTACTGTGGGGCTGCCTGACGTACCTGAAGGAACTGACAAGACATAACCATTTAAGGTTATGGTGGGTGCTAGCATATTCAGGGATTTAGGGCAATTAAATTGCGGATAAGCTAGCCAGATAGGGGGAAAAGAGTAATCTAATAGGCCCCGGTCCATCTTGTGGTCTAACTAAAGAACACTGGCGGCGGATAAAAAGACAATGGGAATACGAAGCCAGAATTAAATACTGGAACAAAGTCCCAGGTCAAGAACATTTAAGGCCTTTATAGACCTGGCATCTGAGGTAAATACCAAAATATTTAGTATCAACAAGGAGGAACTGTCCATGTGTACGGGTTGCATTACGGGGCATTGTCCTCTAAAATACCATATGCATAAAATTGATAAGGTTCAGAACCCTACATGTCGATTTTGCAATGAGAAGGCAGAAACGGCAAAATACATCTTATGTGAACGTCAAGCAGCATCGAGCTGCAGACAAAGACAGTTCGGGGGCATGCCTCTAAATGCCGCGAACATCAGGGAACAACACCCGAATGCAGTCATTAGGTTTATTAAAGTACTAAGACTGCTTTAAACGACAAGAAGAGGATGCTACAAAAGTTCTTTTAGGCCGAAGTGGTTGGGGTGATGATCCTGCCCCCTATATAGTAATAATAATAATAATAGTTGGTGAAAGCGTACCGCATGGCGCTACATACGTATTAGAGAAGAACAGAGAGCTGATTGGACATGAATCCATTATGGCCAAAAATAATTAGTAAAATAGTTGGAAAGATACTTAGGTGAGAATACATGAAGCTATAGCAGTTTACTAGAGAAGGGGTAAAGTAGTCAGAGGAATTGATCGTAATTTTGATAGGAAAATTAGCTAGTAAAGAAATGAATAAAGACCACACAGGGCTCAATGGAGTGAATAGTCGGTAATCAGAATTGTAAAGTTGTAGAATTAATCCTTTTCAAGCAGTTTTGAAAATAAAATCATGAATTAAATTAAATTATAATTTATTCCAAATCAAATCATAAATAAAATTAAAGTGTATCGCTAGTTAGATCTGAGGCCTAGTAGTATGCAGTATTCGGTAATAAGTTAATATCACAAGGGATAATTCCTACAATATCAAACGAACGTCCATTCTTATATTTTTCTACAATAACAAAAGAACCACCCCCATTCTTTCTACATAATTATTAATAAACAATTAATCCAAATTTAATTTCAATACCCCTACATTTAATTTAGTCATCAACCATTCCAAATATGAATTCAATGAAACACAAACACAATTTGTAAACAGTTTCTTAAAATTAAATTTTTTGTGTGCCAGTTTTATCCAAGATAAGGAACAAATCTCTGGCGCCCATCTAAACAAGAACGAACACCTCATCCAAAGAAGGAATTCGTACCAATTACGACGACGTCCTTCAGAACCCCGACCTAGCCTCGTCATACAATTTCAGCGTCATACCCAAATAGAGCGGGTATAATTTAATTAAAAGGAGGAAAATTTTAGTTGCTACATTCGCCCCCCCCCCCTCGAATATTTCGTCAATGAAAATCGAAAACATTTAATAGAAGGCAATATATAACAACTCAAGTTACTGTTAAAGTACTTTTAAAACAGACAAAATTTGACTAGAATGCACTAAAAACATCCAACTGTAGTTGAATTATATGCAACATAAATAATAAAGATAAGATGGGTTCCATTCTTGGAACAATATATAATATAATAAATATAACAATAATAGATTTTGCATTGTAACACTCGTCCCGCCCACAAAAATTTCCCCCGACAACAGAAGGCATAATATAATAGAAAATGTTGTCTTGTATATAGTATAAATTCTATCGAAAACGTATGTATGTTGCTCGTACAATATAATAAAAGTACGTTTGTATACAATTGTTGGTTTGCCGAACAAAACGTTTTGAAGTGAAGCTTGTCGTTGATGTTGAAAAGAGTGTTGTCTACTTGGTAGTAAGAAAGCACTATTGTTGCAATATAAGTAAGCAGTCGCTGGAACTGCTTGACCATAGCTAATCTGCAAAGCTTTTTCCGTTATTCTTTTTGAGAACTAATATTTGCGTATAAGGAATTCAAGTTTCTTTGTAAATTACTCCCGTTTGTCAATTTTTGGGTTACATCACCTAAACTTTTCTGATTATGCAGCTATTGATAGGCCTTATTATTATTTTTTTTTTAGATTATTATGTCATATGTGTGAGTCTTTATTTCCATCTGCTAATTCATGATTATGAATTCATGAAAAACTTAGCTGTATTTAACTTTATTAACATAACATAATACTTTTTTAATTAGAATTGTTTCTTCAAATGTTTGGTTTAGTTAGGAATGGCAGGACACGTTTCGCCCTGCTCTTCTGTTTGAGTTGTTTTATTTTGTGTGTTTGTAGATTTCACGTGTTATTATAAGTGGTTACTGTGTCGTGTCGTAATTTCACGTGTTGTTCTAAGCTTGGTTATATTTTTGTTTCTCTCTCACCTGCTAGATAATCTTTCCTTATGTATTTCCTTATGTAACTTATTCCGATGTTTTGAGTTTTGCTTGCATCAAACTGCTTTCTTTCTACTGTGCTAAAAATGTTTTTACAATCCAAAAACATTTTTCAACTAAAACACGTAATCAAGTAATAATAGCGTTTCTATAGACACGGGCATTAAAATATTTAGGATTTGTACATCTCCTCTTGTTAAATTCTTTTGGATCGTATTAATCTTTATTGATTGCAAGTATTTTCCACAGTTGCGTAAAAATATTGAATTCCCTTAGTTTTATTTTGTAATAAAATATTTTTGTAATAAGTAACTCAAAATCAATAAGCGTCTAAATACCGTAATAATATTCTTTATTTATTTCAAAATATTTTGCTTTTTTAGTCTACGCTATTGAAATCGATCATGCAGAGAAGATTTTAAAGTATCTGTTACATATATCATTCATCTGTCACTGATTTTATAAAGCATGCGAGAGAAATATGTGCTCAAAGGAAAATTTTGACTGGAAATGCTTGTCCTACTATCCATCGTTTCAGTATATATTGAAATATATACAGCACAACAAACTTAATCTAAAAAATTTATTATAAAAATCTAAGAAATTTGTTAATGTAATAGGCCACTACGTTGGGCGACAAAATATGTAATAGGTGGTATTTACGTCAGATGATGCTCTTGCACAAAACTCTATTTAAATATTTTATCTAATCGGGTTGATTTTTTAAATCCGGTCCGTTATAATATTTAGCTATACAAACAGGTGATTAGGTAATGTAATAAAACAATAGATTTGAGTCGACAAGCGTTATTTTATTCTTATACGCTTGGCTCAAGTATTCAAGTGGTTTACTATATTCGTTTTCTTAATATAATAAATTATCTCATCTTACCCGCGCTCGTTTAAAAGACTGGCAATGTGGAGTGAAGTTAATTTTAATTCAATAGGTTAGTTAGGATGATCCAATTCCATAAATGGAAGTAAAAAATAAAAGATATAGCGTTAAGTAGATATAAAGTTGATTTGATATATTTGCGTTTTTTGATCTTGAGGATGGTTGTAAATGAATCGTCTATGGCTCGTCCTTGTTCGGTTGTTTTTGGTGCTGATGTGGGTCAAGTTGAATTGTCTACATGTCTGTTTCTTATTGAAGATGATGAGGATATCAGCCATTTCTGGATGCGGTCGAATGAGTGAAATACGTTGTTGCGTAATGCGAGTAAATGGAGGCTATCCGGTTGTAAAAAATTCGCCTAAAAAATGGGCTGAGTAAGACTTAAATTTTTGATTAGGAATTATGATTAAATTATTTACTGATGACGGCGCTTTTAACAAAGCTTTATTTATCAAAATAATAATTACAATAGTTACTTACAATTCTCACGTTCGATTTAAGTGCATCAGTCCTAACGTATTTTCCTGGATGGAACGGATCTCTATAAATAGTATTAACACATAAGGTATTAAATTGGTAACATGTACTTAACATGTAGTAACAATTTGTAAATAATTGTGTAAATAATATAATAATTGATTAAGTAACATACAAGTAAATAGACTATATAAAAGCTAGTGAATAGAGTATACCAGCCAAACTTAAAACTCCACCCACTTCCTAATGCGGTTTAACATATTGTAACAGAGGCATTACTTTCTACGCGCTCGTTGAACATAGTACGCGATAGTAGTAACAACATATAAATAATTAAGTTTAATTCACCAGCCAATAGCACAATATTCACGACATATTAATATAAAAATGATGACATATTCCATGAACTTACTTATTTAAATACCACTTGAATTTCAAAACACATTGAAGATTATTGTAAACATAAAAAAAGAAAATTGTAACATAATTGTAAAATAAATAAGCGAGGAAGGTCGTGGCTGTCTAACCGTTGCGACCGGTATGCTAATAAAAAAGATGCTGAAGATCCCTTATAATAATGGGGGATGATATTCGGAATAGGAGTGATTACAAAAGGGGGAAAATGCAATGGGAGTAGGTGGAGTAGTGTGAGCTGGAATATAGCAGGGTTGGGAAGGAAGCTAAGGGATAAGGAATTTGTTGCGTATTTGAAGAAATACGAAATAATAGCCTTGGTTGAGCCATGGGTGGAGTTGCGGAGGTGGGAGGAAGTAAGCGAATGTTTGCCGTGAGGATACAATTTGGCGAGGATACAATAGAAGGTGTGAAGAAAAGAAATGGAAAGGTAGGGCGAGTAGAGGGGTAATAGTGGGAGTTAGAGAAGGATTTAAGCGTACGGAAGTGAAACTGGTGGAGTTAGAATCGGTTAATGGAGTAGGAGTGGAGATAGGAGGAAATAAATGGCTTCTTATAGTAGTATATATCGGAAATCAGAAAAGAATGAAAGGAAGATATGACAGTGATGGGGTAGGAGATGGAAGAGTGGAAGAATATGTATGAGGGGATAGTGATATTGGGAGATTAGAACTTGAGGGTGGGAGAGTGCATGGGCGCAAACATGGGAATGAATGGAGAGTGTGTTACACGAAAATCAAAGTATAAGGTGGTGTATGAAGAAGGGAAGATGTTATTGGAATGATTGGAAGACCAGAGTATGGTGATGATGAATGGGAGTATGAAAGGGGACTGGGAAGGAGAGCTAAAAACGTCAAGGATCAATGTGTTGCAATCTATATAAAAATCTTTTAAAAGCCTCACCATTTTTTATTACATGGGTCTTTCTCTTGCTAATTCCTGTATGTCAATAAACACTAGTGAATAAGAATAGCATACTCAAGAACAATAATTAAAATATAAATATTTCCGTATATGTAGTAATATTAAAATATAGAAAATTAATTCCTTAGAAAATAAAACAAAACAATTTATATCTTGCTGTAATTAAGCAATAAGGAAAATTATACTAGAGACTGGCGTAGACATTTCCAGATGGCACTAATATAATTATTATCTCTAAATTAACCGAGTATAACTAATGTAAAGCGAAAGGAACAATTTTAGATTAATTATTGCTAATTATTTCTAAGTACTTTAAAACTGTGTATACTTGTTATTTGTTTTAATAGATTTTTTTATGTAAATAATGTTAGTAGACTGCTAATCATTTAACCATGTATATTTGATGTCACATTATTAACAATAATAATAAATTTTTGAATAAAAATAATTAAACAACATATATAGCTCTAATTAAACAACAATTAAACAACATATATAGCTATATAGCTCCATATAGGTTCTGATCATATTGATGTTTTTTTGGTAACTGACTGCCTGCTGAGCGCCAACGATCATCCCCACGCGGCAGCATGCGATTAGCATGGCTAGGCGGATACGCCGTTTGTCCAATTAATATCACCAAACTAAGTTTCACTTGCATAATGGGATGAAAGTAATTAACGCAAGAGTAGTCTTATACTCTTGCGATAAATTTTTTAATTTATGTAAAGGTTACGTTTATAATTAATATTGCATAGGAAGTTTGAAAGGTTTCATTCACGTAGTACTCAGTATACTAACATTTTATTTATCATCTCTTTATAACATGTACATTTCGTAGAATAGGGTACGCTAGGTACTGTTGAAACAAAGGACTTTTGAAACATCTCTCAAACCGTGTGTGGTAAGGTGAGCTGTGCTAGGGGCGAACGAAGCGGACAGCATTTCAAACACAAAGTTCAGTGTTGCGCCGCTTACAGATTATTACGGTTAATTATTACGGTTTTTATTAAAGCAAGGGTATTGGTTATTCTTTTCTGTTTGAAATGAAGCTTGTAGAATAACATAGCGTGATTACTTTTAATATGAAATTATTGTCACCGTTCATAGAAATTGACTACATGGAAAATCTCAAACAAAATAATTTCTGAATTTATAACTGCTTAATATTATCGAGTTTTAGTTTGGGGAGAGGTTTACTCCCCAATGTGACACTTGGTGAAAGTGGGATTCTTCGAATGGGGTATGCGTAGTGATCCCACTATCACCTATGAAGTACTAAGATCGGTTATTAATTATAGAAACATGCACTTTGTTTTAATGGTTGTTTTAGCTTATTTTTCTCAGAATAAAGTTATAGTTTATGGGGTTAGAATATACGTAATTATAATCCCCTGTTCATACCTACCAAATGAATAAAACACTGGACTTAGCCATTAGGAGGGTGACGACAACTCTATTGATTTGATTAGGCCAACATAAATTTAGTGAGTCCTTCGTTACCCTAACAACAACGTGCAACCCTTCATGAATTCTGGCTGATAAAATAAAAGAAAGCTTTAAACTTAATTAAATAAATCTTTATTTGACTAAAATCGGATGAGTAGTCATACTGATACTGTTAGAAGCAGTCTCCGGTGCAGAGGATACAATTAATCTGGTTAAATTACTTTTAGATCATCTGGTTCTAGTTAAATGAGGACATAATTGCTTATAGTTAAGACGCTATTTAGCTTTAAATTGATCATGTCACTTTTGAGAGACATGTTGCAGAGAGAGGGGATACTATTTTGGTGCAAATTGGGTACTCAATGTGAAGATTCTATTTCATAAACATAATAAAAGCAATTGTATCCATGCAAACAAGTAGTGCAGTAACTTGCATCGTTGACTTCTACTCGTATTAATTCACTTTACTAGAATCCCATTCAAATCCTTAGCCACACAGCGCATTTATAGAAAGATTGCCATTTAATTACATCCATTGCTATTCTAATCATGTTCCCTTCACAACAAACGCCATCTCTCGTAGAATGTATTGCACTATAGACAAGCAATTACGCAGAACTCTGCTTCACCTACATGTAGAGTGCTAGACTTTCCAACCACCTTCATATTTAAACTGCTGGTTACTCACATTTAAAACATAAGCATTTATCGCAACTATACATAAACAATATCTAAATATGTATACAAGAGGCGCCCTCTATTGTAGAATGTCAAACACCACCACAAGCAACGACAGGAAAATCTGCATGAAAGCGGTTGTACATTTTTACACTATTGTAAAATCGACCTGTATACTCTTTGTTTGACTTTTAGGAGCTGCAGAAGTTTCAACATCTGTCACATGTATCATATACTTCTTTCAACTCTACTCTACAAGTGGCATTTACTTATTTCAAACGCCACATTTATTTCTTTGCTCTATTGTAAATAAATCTATTTCACTAAAATCGGACGAGTAGTTATATAGATACAATTAAAGGAAATGGAAATGAGAACGATTTACGTGAAGGGTCATCAAAATGTTCGATACATAGAAGCATTGATTGCATGTGAAAAAGATCGTATTGGAAAAATGTTAAGTTATTACTCTGGAAAAATACACTGACTTGGTCGACAAGAAATTTCAGCGATTTGTATACATCATGATGATTCTCGCAGTTATGTATGTAAATTGGAAAATGTACAAACATTATAATATTATATTGTCAAGACAAAATTCAAGAAGAAGAAGACTGATATTGATATAAAATTTTACATACTGTATTATGTACGTATACATTTATTGTTTAAGAAACCATGTTTTCAATAAAATATTTAATGTATACAATTATTTTTGTGTTTCATTTCTATAAATGCTTTGTGTATTAAATTACGTCATCATTTTGATTTGCTGCTAACCACATTGATACACTATTTTTAATAGATTTCTATTCAACATTTTTGGACATCCCTGAACACGTTTTTGAACATTTCTATACATTTTTGAACCTCCTTGTACATTTTTGGACATCCCTGTACATTTTTGGACATACCTGTTTCATCTCAATACTCTTACCAAAATTCCAAATGCGGGCAAAGAAAACCCTGTCGCACAACCCTAACGTATATCAAACGCATGCGACTATTTATGATAGACCCCACGGATGACTGCATGAAGAAGAAGACTACGTTTAGAGCGGGTTGAGTCAAGGTCATGATGTCTTCGTAATTCAAATATTGCAAATAAAAAATTAAAATATCCCGCCAAGCGGAAATGATCTGTGATCCGCCATATTGAATATCCAACGCAAGTGCGTACCACAAATGATAGCTGTCAAATAATCTGTCAACTTATGTCATTTTTATGAAATATTTTGTACGATTTTTAAAGTCATTTATTTTTCTATACCACACCTTATAGAACCTAGTAACTTTTCGGTTTAAATCAAGTAAAATTTCGTAATGTACTTTCCACGTGCTTTTGAAACAGACCACATGCGTTTTTTTACATTTGTACCGGCGGCCATCTCGGATTTATGCAATGTTACCGAAAACAACAACATAGCACAATTTCCTGCTGAGTTTACAATATACTACAAACATCTGTAAAATGTAGGAATGTGTATTACCGGTAATTGCTGTCAATAGTTAGCAGAAAAACCAGTTAGAAAAGTAACGAATAACATATCCTCAAATGTTTTTTTACAAATAATTTCTCGACGCGGTCACTAACGGAGGTCCCCACAGCACACTCAGGTCCCTGCAGAGTTTGTGTCAAGAGTCTAAAATTATGCTATTAATCGTTAAAATTCAAATTTCCCGCCAAATATTCGATAAATGTAGTACCATGCTTTAAAACAGACTGGAAATGCGGTGTCAGCTGCCATCTTGGATTTTCAAATTATACCTGTCAAATTTTAGAGCGATTTAGGAACATGTTTGGGAGGGTCAGGTCAAATCGGCGGTCTACTACTACTTACATTGCAGTTGAATTATAAACAATCATTATATTTCGCCTATCTTGTGGCATACGTTTCTTGGACCTTACATCAGTACGTAATTGTACAATTAGTTTTGCTGATTTTTCAATTCAGCAGAATGTTTTAAAAAATTCAATTTAAATATGTGTACTAGATATTAGACTCTTATTATGTAAATTAAATGACTATTCAAAAACTAAACATATGTAATAATAATTTGCTTTCCTTTAAAAATAATTCCAGAGATGATATCTTTTATTCAAGGAAATTTATTACCAGAGAATTTTCCTTTATTTAGGCTTATTATATGACTTGGTTATAGAAATAATATGAACATATAATATATTTCAAATAATTAATACTTAATTTTATGACTAAATAGTACATAAAGAAATATACTGTGTTTGGGAATATCTGGCACAATAGGACACGCCTAACGCGCTTCTGGTGCTCCAGATATCCCCTGTACACAATATACGAAGTGTATATAAACACTTCGTATCAACAATACAACAAATGCTGTCAGAGAATTATCTGTGAGTATAACCATCAAAATGTTCTTCCTCCAGATAATTCAACCTATTAGATAGCAAAATATAAATAGAAATAAATGGTGTTTAGCGATATCCAAGCGTATGGTAAGCGTGCTTCCCTTCCTCAGGATATTCCTGTATTATTCTTTGGTTTACCAGTGTTGACCATCGACGTATGAGGAAGAGGGTGAAACTATGAAGAGAAATTTAGAAAGAGTTATTTCAACTCAGTGGAGTTTTGTTACCAATATAAATTAATAAAATAAGATATTTATTTTCATCTATTTTGTCACAAATATCTGAACCTGGTCTTTTGGTACCAGGAGTTTTTAATTTACCCGCTTTATTCTAGTGATGCTGCTAATAGAAATGCCAGTATATAAAGCAGCTCTCTCAGT
>WYDF02040069.1:0-12483 GCA_009867245.2 Adranes taylori | reverse complement strand
GCAGGTATAATAATAGATATAGATGGATAATGAAAGAAGATGGTATGTGTGAGTATTTGCTAGCAGATGTAAGTATGGATGACAAAAGATTGATTGCGAGGTTTAGGCGTGGGAATAAAGAAGGAGTAAATAAATTTTGGAAGAATGAACAAGAAAGAATGTGTAGAATATGTGGTCTGGAACAGGAAAGTTGGAGCCACTGGGTAAGGGATTGTGATGGTAAAAGATGGTTGGATAGTGAACTTCTGCCAATGAAATTTAATGTTAAGATATGTATAATTTTTGTATTGTTTATTGTCCATTGTTTTTTGTAAGAATTATTGTTTTGGTTTTTGTATGCCAATAAAGGTTTTATCTATCTATGTAGTTTTGGAAAATTTTTAATTTTATATGAATCTAAGTTCAATTAAACATAATTAATAGAATTTAAAGATTTAAAAATGTAATGATGTTAGTGATTTTTTTTGATTAAAACTTTTCGTGTTACACTTGGTCCCTGCCGTATTAACGGAGAACAATGAAATTTAGGATGAGAACTGAATTACAATACTTAAGTTTACAGTCCCTTTATACATAAATAACTCAATTACTTTGAAATGAAAAAAAAATGGGTTTATATACTAATTTACTATTCTCAAAATATCTCACAAGTCTTTCGAGTCATTCGAAGTTATTATGTATGACTCGAAAGATCTGTAAGATATTTTAAGATGAGGAAATAAGTATATATAAGCAACCTTTATTGGCATACCACAAATTTACAATTCTTCATAATAATTCAAAATTAATAGCAATTCAATTCACCATGTTATATGTGCTAAATACAAAAAATCACAATAATATCCTAAATTCACTAAATACATAAACAAAACAAAAAACTTTATCCCCCCATTGGAGGCCCGAAGAAAAGTGCCTAGAAAAGTGCCCCCTTTTCACATTTCCTTTCCATTTGCTACTTTCTCTCCCTCTTTTATCTTCTCAACCCATCTTTTTCATTTATTTTTTCTCTAATCTTACGCATTATGCCTAACCACCTACCCTCATTTCCTTAACACACTATCCAATTCTCTGCTAATTCTCTCTCATCCCCATTCCACACTATTCCATTACATTCTTTTACCTAGTATTCCCATTTCTCTTCCTTTTCCTCACATAACCTACATACTCTCTTACTCTCATCCAGTATCTATTGCCCCTCTCCTTGCTTCCGCTCAGAATCTCGCCATCATTCTCTTACCTCTCATAATATATTGCTACCCTAAATATTCAGGCACACCTCTCTCCTCTTTGATCCATTTATATCTTTCGTTATACCTACTATTTCGTATTCTTTCATCCCTTTCCTGCATCCCTTTCATCCCTTTCTGCATTACTTTTTCCTCTTTCTGAACCAACTCATTTTTACATCTATTATTTTTGATCTCTTTCATTCCTGGCATATAAACCATTTTCACCAAACGGTCACTCTCATCCATAGCCACCTTTCTCTCAAATTTGGCCATTTTTCAAAACCAGCCCCCCCCCCACGTCATTTATACCTGTCACATTCCTACAATGCAATATTTCGGTGTGGACCTTTCTACTCCATTTATTCTCTTCAAACATCCTATTTGCACTCATTCTACTTCTTCTCTTTCACCAACCGCCCAAACTTCAGCCCCATACATCATTATATTTGTAGCACACACCATAATATTAATCGATCCCCCAATTTCTCTTTCCACACGCATCTCATTCTTTCTATTGCTCATGTTCATTGCAAGTTCCATTCTGTGGCAACATGTTTTCCCAGATATTTGTAACTTTTGACCGTGTTTATTTTTGCTCCTTCCATTTCAAACTTATGTTTCTTTTCTTCCATCCTCTCTTGTTCACTATCTATTGTCTTGTTCACATTCAACTCTAACCTCTTTTTTTCCATGTATCTTTTCACTCTTTTTATCAATCCACCATTTCTTCCCTACTGCCTACAAAATATACTTTATCATCCGCATAACTTATCGTCTAAATCCTTTCATATCCTATATTTACGCACCCCGGTTGTCCAATTCTTAGCACTCTTTCTAAATCAGACATACAAATGTTAAAGAGGTTGTCACTCATTGCACAACTTTGACTTACCCCCTCATTATTTCGAACCATTTTGATAGATTCTCTCGCTCTAATTTTCCTTCCATCTGATATTTTGTTTAGGATCCCTATCATTTTTCCATTTATTACCATTTTCAAACAACTCGTGGATGTTACACTACGATAACGGAAAAATCAAAGACGACTCTGATGGCCATACTGAAAACCAAAAACCGACTTTGAGAATGCTGGAATGGGTGTGTCCTTTTATACGCAATTATCTGGCAAGGAAACTTCTGGTGTGTCGCCTGTGTATTCTTATGACACTCTTGCTATACGAAATGGCGACGGAGTTGTCGCAAGCTTTGTTCTTAGATATATGTGTGTTTATTACACCGACCGTTTATATTTCCGTATCCGATTTTTGCGAAATGCTGTAATTATGAATTGAGCTGAAAACTTTTATAACCAGTGGCGGGTGTAAATTTTGAGTACGTCTTCACTGTACTATAACCGTTCAAAAAATTAAAAAGTAGTGTATATTTGACGGTTATCTAATGGTTTGCAACTATTTTTATGTTAAGCGATAGACGAATTTGTGTTTTTTCATATAAAATTGCATGTTATTTTAGACCAATCAGGCGATCCCATTACTAAACTTCATATTTTGCATGTAAACAGAAGTTCATCATTTTTCGTGCTAGCTATGCCAGTAGACATTACAATAGGCTTATGTGGAGCGTTTGATTAGTTTATCGGCAATTTGCTACATAGCTGGATTTCTAATAGCAAAAGACAATGTGAAAATTTAAATTTGAAACATTTTAAATTAATCATGTTATTTTATTTGTTTTTTTTTCATATGGGTGATCACGTGTACATATGCACTCATGCACCAACCGCCACTGTTTATGACCTAACTATGTCATGAAAGAATCGTTAGGTCATAAAAGTTTTCAGCTACAAGTTGATTCATTTGCTACAAGTTGAGCCATCTGAAGTTGACCTACAAGTTGAGCCATCTAAGAACAATGTTTGCCACAACTCCGCCGACATTTCGTATAGCATTGGGACTCATAAGAATACACAGGCGGCACCCTTTGAGTTTATCTTCTACATCTCGTCGGCACGTTTGTGTATATGTTTCCGTATTGCTTCTATGCGTGCGAGTTCCTTTTCTTATATTTATATAATTTCGCGTCATATTTATCTATTTACCAAATGAGAGGAAATTTTATTTGACAATTTATATTTATGTTATTTGTTAATTAGTCCTTACTAAATTGGTTTGTTAATTTGTTAAATTAATTAATACTTAATTATTAGACTTTGAACAAATGAATCAGCTTATATTTTTAATTTTCTGGACACTTCTTAATCAAGGTGGTATGTTTTGCATGTTAATATTTTTAAACCTTTTTTATAGGAGTAGAATATATAAAATTCAAAATATTAAAAATGTTTTTCATATTTTTCAATGTCATCATATATTTCAAGAAAAATGTCTTTTTGTCAAAATTTACAAATTTTCATCGCCTTATGCGAAAATGAATATTGTTTTTTTAGAAACGAATTCTTGATAAGAATTTTGTTCTTATCTTGATAAGAATTTTTACACACTGAAAACATTTTTGTGTTCCTTTCAATGACCCGTCTTCCAATTTTCTCACGTCAACCATTTATAGGAACCCGTCAATTTCTTTTCTTTTTTTTTTTCTAAGTTGCACTATTTCACGTTGAAACCAATATATAGAAAAACTGGCATGCTTATGATTAATTTAATCATATTGTTTATAAATAAAATCGATATAATTCACTAAGAAATATTCTTATAACATATGTTACCCTATCTTCTATAAAATAACATTTGTTACGAACAAAGAAAGCATAATAGAAATATCTAACATTAAAAAGTTATTGAATTAAATAGGAAATTGCAGAGTAATTTCATCGGAAAATTCTTGAGATTAAATAAAACTACTAAATCTGGTTTGTAAGATTACGAATTTGTGCCTAGTTTCGTATCGATGAAATTTTCTCGTTGTCTGTCGAAAATTTAATATATCTGAAATGATAGCACTTTTACAACGCACACTGAACTATTAACAGAATGAGTGGAAAAGTCTAAAAAAATTTATATTTAGCTATAATTATCATAAAAGTTTAACCCAGAAATGACAGAAACTTCCCACAGGTTTTCAATAGGTTTCATATAAGATAAATTTTCAGACCATGGCAGAAGTGTTACTCAGTTTGAGCATTATGACGCGTTTGGGCTTTATGACGCGGAGCGGAGTGATGCATAAATACGTATTCTTGGCTAGGTGAGTAGTAATCAACGATCTGAGGTAATAGCAGACTTTCCAAGGCCTGCTTGTACCAGTCTTGTTACATTCTCCCCTCGACGTGCCTTTACTGAATATCACTGACCACATCATGACACTGGCAGCCTGATCGACTTTTTCTGCCATGCAATCGGAATCCGTAGGTACTATTCTAACAACCCCCCTAGAAACATTTCGCGCGTAATTTCAATGACAAAGACATTATTTGTAGACAAATTAATAAAAAAACTTTATCTAAACTGTGGGGTTAGTAAAAAGAGTAAGGGTTACTCTTTTCAAATTAAATTACATAAGAATATACTGATACAAACTGATTTCCATTAAGGTAAATTTACTTACTAAGCATAACACGAAAACATAAAATCAATGGTTAGTTAAGAAAGTAAACATATACTCCATCCTCGGAAAACTAACAGATCTATACCCAGTACATCTAAAGTAAAATTATTTTACATTACATTGATTCTCTTCAGGATTTTATTACTGAGAACTCTTTTTAAGACTGAAAATTAACGTTCCGCTGAGCAGTCCGAAACAGCTGTGCATAAATACATACAAAGAACTTTACCAACGTTGGGGAATGTTGACAGGATTTATTCTTCTCTAATGTTCTTCATGATGATGAGTGGATTGTTTCTAATACTACCACTCTTCAAAAGGCCAGAAAAGTGAATACATTCATTTGAAAATGACTTTTCTAGATCACTTCCATAAATTGACTGAAGTTTGTGTGCACGTTCAATTATATTTTTGGTTGAAGAGGACCATAGATCGTTAAAAAGTGAAAACTTGTCTGCTATTACATCATATACATTTTTCCACGGCTGAAATTACTCAGATTTTATTTTAGAACTACATAAAATGATGCCACTCTGAACTTATCACGTCCTTTAAGAAATACTTCAGTTTTGCATTTTTCTCATTCTTTGACGTATGTAACATGTCCCGTAGTCCACATCACACAGTTACTTAGCTCTTTCTTCATATACGGCAAATATTTCTCTAAGAGAGTCAATAAAAAGGTCTAAAGATTCATATAATCTTACAACTCTTTCTACGGACGTATCTACCTTCTGCAATATTTGACTAACTTTTTCAAACCTATCCAATATGTCACCCCAAAGTTCCATTATGAATATCGTTTCCAGCTTATTCAAGGATCGCAAAAGTCCCGTTGCTTCACATCGTACTAGAGGCTTCTCATCAGTGTTCTCTTCATAGTTCTCCAAAGTTAGTATCACACCTTCCAAATTTTCACAAAAGCCTTTACATGCACTTTCACGAACACTCGACCTTGTTTCAGACAAACTCTTAATAGTTTTACTTTGGCTAAAGTTGAGTAAAGTTTTCCCTATCTTGCAACAAATGCAACATGTAACAAAAAAGTTGTAACAGTATTTTATAAGGTCAAATAAACCACATGCTTCCGTGCAACAACTTGCCGCACACTTACCAACAAGATTAAGTGAATGTATCGAACAAGGAACAAACAGTGCTTTCGGATTTTCATCCTTGATTCTAGCTTGTTAGCTGCTATACACGCCTAACATGTTGCTACAGTTATTGTGTGATTGCCCTCTATGGTTGGCAAATTCCATGGAGTATGAATTTAAAACAGTCAAACCAGCATTGGCTAAGGCCTTGGATTTGTGCCCAATATTCGGCAAAAATAAGAGAAAGCGTTCAACAGGACTGTCACTTTCTTGTACAAACATCAAAACAAATGACAGCTGAACAGTGTCAAGCGTTGAGTCCACTATTGTGGAGTAACACTTTGCTCGTTTCATTTAACTTATTATGACATCTTTTACTTTAGAAGCTAACAATTCAATTACTTCATTGCAAATAACTCAAGACAGATAGGACGTTTTCCCTGAACCTGGATTACCAAATTTCGAATTCAGCTCGAATTCAGTATTTGGATCGAATTCAGCTATTAATTCCAGTAACATCATGTACTCATCGCTGTGTAGAGACCCAAATGTCTCATCAAATCCTCAAATCGGACGTCATCGGCTTGCCAGCTTTTTACCAGAGCAAACACTCTTTCCAAAACGTTTTTCCAATATTTCCTTTCGACGTAGGACTCATATTGACTATCTAGCGTTCCAATTCCTCTTTTGCAGGTCAAAAGCGCCAGTTCGGAATTGATGTGTTCTTTTGAACATTCATGGGCCGACAACATTGCTCCATAATTTTTCCAATCCGAAACACCTTCAATAGCTAATTTACAACATTACTTCAGAGATCCAAATAAGCTGCAAGAAGCGCAAAATACCGAACCTGTACTCTTTGAATACACCAAGTAATCTCTTGGTATGTGTTTTCCATTTAATAATTTCCTACTATAGACTTGTGTATTTTAATATCTGGTTTTATTGCCAGAATCCTTTTATAATTTTTAAAATCATAATCTTTATTTTGATTGATCCCTCTTTGTAATAATACATCGATCGTAGTGTCATTTATTCTCCACTCAATGGGGGCGTCACTAACAGTAAAATTTATATCAATTTGTTGCAATTTGATATAAAATTTGTATCAATTTGAAAGTTTTTAATTATTTCATTACTTAAATTATCATGAGATATCTATAGGATGGGAATATTACCAGATATCTCTAGTACATATTCAATGTAACATGTAACTAATTTAGTATCGCATTCGATCGATGAGGTATTTGGAATATTGGAACCATGGTTCCTATACTCCCAGCTGCTTCTAAACAATACTGAATGAATAAAATATATTGGCCTTGAGATCAGTGGAGGATAAGTACTATAATACTTATACTCTCTGATAATCCCAAAAGGTATCTGTGTATGTTCATAGTAAATGTGTTGGAAATAAAGCAACAGTTTGTATGTTTTAAAAATTCATTTCATATTATTTAATGATGCATATCATTACATGATTTTATATATTGTTCTAACTTATATTTGCTATATGAAGATGTATCAAAGTTCCTTTAAGAAAGAAACCCTCTAAGCCTAGATAATAAAGAACCCTCTGGGAAAATACAAAAGAAACATTACATACATGTTCAATCTGACCGTTAGGATGTCCAACAGGCGAACTCCCTGGTGGAATAAAGAACCAATAAGGCAGATAGCGAAAGTTCGAAAGTACTTTAATAAGACAAAAAAAAAATTGGCGACTGGGAGTGCTATCGTAAAACTCTCACAGATTATTATAAAACTTTAAGGAAGGCAAAGAGGGACTCTTGGCGGAGGCACTGTGAAGAAATAGACAGTAGTCAGCTACCGGTAAGACTACAAAAGAACCTTTCGAAAGGACCTTCCACGTCAATAGGTACTCTGTGCAAAGCAAACGGCGCATATACGCGATCTGAAAGGAAGAGCGTGGAAGAACACTTGGGCACGTACTTTCAAGATTCCGTTCTAATAGTGACAAATATAAACCACTCGGAGGGTCTGAGTATTCCGTGCCCCGTTGTGGGCACTGGAAGGGCTGACTGGTGGGTCATAAAACAAATTGTCTATACTAAAAGTGTTGAATGTGCAATAAACTCATTTAATCGTTACAAATCACCTGGAAGAGGTGGCACCATGCCTGTAATGCTGCAGAAAGGCCTTGGGCCTTTCGGCAGTATTATCACCGAAATTCTTAGGACAAGCTTTGCTTCAGGACACATTGCATAGACCTGGAAGCAGGTAAGAGTGGTATTTATACCAATGCCAGGTAAAGTAGATGAACTGGACATCGGGACACCGGCATATTAGAGATGGGATTCTAATTCAGAATCCAGACTCAATGTGCCTACCAAGCTGATTATAGCACGGAAACGGCATTTTCCAGGTGCTTAACAGACTGGAAAAAATTTATAAATAACAAAGAAAGCACTGGGCGTTTTCCTTGCTATTGACATGACCTCCTTTGAATCAATTACGAGATGCGTGGCAGAGTGTTGATCAGAGTGCAGAGTAGAGGAAAACTACCGATTCTATGACACGAACCTGCGCATATTAGCGAAGATCTCCCGACGTATCTCGACCATGTATTTGGTTGCGAGCGCGAACATCACACGACATATCTCTACCATCTTATTGGGTACCAACGCGAACATCAGACGACATCTCACGACATATCTAAACTATAGGTCGCACAATAAAGCGAATGCTCTCCAACGGACACTATGTGTGTTGTGTTGGTTACCTAAATTTGGCAGATTCCTGCATTTTTACGATTTCTGCTGTATATTGTAAATTCTGCTTTTGTGGTGCCTTATAATTGAGGAGTTCTTGCACAGTTTGGAACAGCAAGGCATTTAAACCATTGGGTATGCGGATGACATTGTCATCATAGCCCGCGGAAAATTTAATTCGACTGTTAGGGACCTTATGCAAGGAGCACTTAACGTGGTTAAAAATTGACAACGAACAGGGGCTTGAACATTAACCCTCAGAAATCTTCGGTTGCACTGTTTACCAGAAGAAGGGAGCTGGACGCATTAGGCTGTCTAGAACTTCTTGAGACAATATCGCTGCAGGGGCGAAGTATAGTACCTTGGAGTCATAATTAATTCCAAACTCACTTGGAACCTGCAAATTGATAGAATTATAGACGAACGGTTATTACTTCTGCAGTTGTAAGACGTATGTGCGGGACAGCATGTGGATGAAATCCGGTTTGGCGCACTGGCCGTACGAATCGGTTATTAGGCCATCCATAACTTACGGAGCACTGGTGTGGTGGTAAAGACACTCAAGGCCAATACAAGGCAAAAACTGTCCTGCATATAGAGACCGGCATGCTTTGCTATAACAATAACAGGAGCTATAAAAACAACTCCTATGACGGCGCTTGAGATGCTGCTAGATCATGAGCCAGTCATCATAGATTCAGATTTGTGGAGAAAAGACCCTTCTATCTGTCCGGAATCTGCTCTTGTCTGGTTCACAGGCGATTCAAGAGCTTCTGGAAATACGGGAGCAGAAATATACGGATAATGTCCAAAATTCAGAATGCCCTTAACTTAACAGATTTTCTAGTCTTTCAGGCTGAAATACATGGACGTGTCTGGACTGACAAAGAAATACATAAATTTACTTTGCAGACTGGCTCTGACCAACTCAGTTACACTGACATGGGCACCAGGGCATAGGGGCACTGTAGGTAAACTGGACCTATCAAAGGCACATAGTTTGCTGGGCAAAATGAGGAGGAAATCTACACAATGAGCGCTTTATAGGAAAGCTATATAAGAAACAAAACCTTAGATTTGCTAAAACTTGGCAGAATAAAATCTAATTGATAACTTAACTGCTAGGACACGCATCTCTAAGGGTAGATATGAAGAAAATTGACCTTCACACTGTCGAAGTAGAGTCTAGGATATGTCTGGAAGAAGCGGAGAGAGCTCAACATCCCTTATGGGATTGTGAAGCTTTGGCATCCTATTTGGATCAACGAAAGTTAAATCTGAATTCCTACAAAAACGCTCTGACCAGGAAATATTGAAACTGGTACGAGACACAGGTATATTAGACTGATATGTCTAAAGAATCAGGAAACGTACAATAAGCCGTTTGGCTGCAGTGCTATGGCGCGGTATTTCGCAGAGAGCCCTTGGTGATAATAATAGTAAATACATGTTTAAACATATCTTGCATAACTTATAATAAATAAAATATATGATATCACAAGGTAATATACATATTAAATTTCATATTGTATTCACATAATCAAAACAAGGTATGTTTAAACTAGCATACATTAGCTTGCATTTTTGTTACACACAAAGGTCATCTGTAAGAACTGAAGCAGGTGGCACGCGTTGTAAGCAGTGTCATCAAGGTCAATGAAAATGTACGTATGTGTTAAAGGTCCATTGGACTAAATGCTATGGTATTTTGGCTGTACATGCTTAACTCAGTTATTTTCTATTTACAATTACGTATTATAGAACTTCACATATAAGACTGATTAATTTTAATAATAAACCAGATTTCTTATTCATAGTCACGCCAGTCGTCGGAAAATCGCGCATAGGGTCTGAGTGTAAACTCTTGTATTCACTTCCTGCAACAAGTTCCCAGTTTCGAAAATGATTAGAGAACGTTGCAGAAATTACAGATGTGCAAAACTTAAAAAACCTGCACAATACAGTGCAATTTTTTAAGCCTGGTACAGAGATAGAATTTCATATATAAGACTGATTAGTTTGAATAGTAAACGAAATTTCTTACTTAGAAGTCAATAGCTGTATTTTATTCTAGCACACGCTTAAAAATTAATTACTTCACACTAGCAGTATTTTAGGAGTATTAGTTAGGGTAAAACCAAAGACTTCAAACTGCTATCATCGAGCCAACAAGACGGAAAAAGCTATTACATAGCTCACATTTGTTCATATAGATACCTAAAAGTCCATGAAAATATATATCGAAGAATTTCTAAAATAAACAATTAAGTAGAATTTTGTGTTGTTTAAAATAGTGGTTGTTTTTAGAGTACCAAAAAATATAAATTTTATTGGTTGAAATGAAAATTAACCCAAGACACCTTGCACACAAGCCAATCAAATTGTTTATTAAATATAAGTATTCTGACGATTATATGAGTTACTCCAATTTCAAATACCTGTTCATGACATGAGTGTACAAATAGCTTAAAAACGCCAGACCAGGCCAGATACGTATTTCGGCCAGATACTTTTTAGTAGTTCACTCATAGTCTTCGACTAAACAACTACACCACCATCTGGACGTTAAGCCATTTTTCATATATGTATTAAAAGTTGCATTTCGTCTACTCTTCTATCAGACTTTCTTCTAGTAGATTTCTTCTATTTTTTAAGCTATTTGTATACACATGTCATCAACAGGTATTTGAAATTCGTCTAACTCATCTAATCGTCATCATACAAGTTATTTACATCTTAAAGTAATACTATTAAAACATTTTATTTTATAAATATTCTGTTTATAAGTAGGAGTCATATAAAAAAGACTTTACCCTTAGTAAGGACATAAAAGTTACGACATAGTATCATTATGTAAACATGTGTAGCTGCCATAATATTGTATTAGTCATTGTATAAATAGAACTATTATGTACACATGTATAGCTGTCATAGCTGCCATCAGTTACTGATTGTCGATGCAAATTATTGCCGCGATTAACTCCTACATCAACAAAGATTTGTAGATTGGGAGTAGGAAATAGAAAGGCGTACGCAGCACCATAAGATGATAAGACACCTCCCCATATAAAGCACGGTTGAGGAATAATTTTGAGCATTGAAAATTGGATTAAGAAAAGGGAGCGCCTCCTTTGAGCTGCTTTTCGACGGTAAAAGTCAGGGTACGTAATTCTGTACAGGCTGCAATACCCTATGAAGTAATGACTTAGGCATTAATTTATGGGGAACTTTTAGTAATGCAGCAACAGTTAGATTTTTTACTTAAAAATAAATCTTGAAGATAGTACAATGTTCATCATGTCTGCACCTCAAATGTAAGTTTATTGTATTTGGTTTGTCCAGTTTAAAAATCTCGAAGAAATAAGATTCTGATTTATTCTTGTTATTAATTTTCATTGTAACCTAAAACTTAATTCTTAATAAATTGCTCAATCTCTCTTGGTAATTATTTTATTCATGTGAGAAATGGTATCAAAATTTATCGCATACTAATAGTTATTTTATGAATATATAAAATAAAAATTATCTCGAATTTTATTGTTTAGTTAATGTGTTGTGTTGGCCTGATTTAATTCTGAATCACCCAATTAATGAAGAAGAAATAAATTATTAAAATTATTTGATGCCTTTTTTAAAGTCGTGTGGGTTTATCAGTTTCGGGATTTATTTATGAAGTAAAAAATCCACTCCTCTACATCGTTGTGGATAAGAATTACCGCGACAAGACTACTACCATTATTAATTTATAATATTAGAACAACGTATTCTGTAATGTCTTTGTCAAAAATAAATTTGTCCACCATTTAAAATAACATATTCCAATGTATTATTGGGAGCTTGGGTCTTACAAAGGCTCCCTTTCTAGTATAATTCCCTCGGGAAAAGGATAGTTTCCGGTCAGAC
>WYDF02040058.1:0-12483 GCA_009867245.2 Adranes taylori | reverse complement strand
GCTCAAGTTGTCCAGTTATTGTAGGCAACTTACCATACATACATATCATTAGAGTCACATACTTCAAATCTTAACAGTGGGCGGTTCTTATTTTGTTGTATGAATCATAAAACAGGTCGCATTCGGAGCATATGACATTGTAGCAATCTGATATAAAATTATAGGTGCTTTGAATAGTAGATTTGACCGGCAAAATCTAGTTTAAAAGGTACCTACGAGTATACCTGTTTGGTCTTAATGGAACATTCCAATTAAATTGTAGCAGTAGGCATACTCAAGTTTACTACGAATATAAGGGACATATAGAACTTTTAATTCCTATTCGTTTGTGAATGTCCTACAATTTATAATTTTAAGAAGATTTAATTACGGAGTTGATATGACTACTAAAAGATAACTTAGTATCAAAGATGATCCCAATTCCTTAACCTCATTGGCGCTAGGTAAGTTCCGAACATGTTCTGAATATGCGGTATATTACTAGTATATGCTACATATATAATGCGAAAATTTCTTGCCAGCACATGATAAGAAGATTTTTTCAGGGTCATTCCATGGACATTTTGCAGTAATATGAGAATATTCCAAAAGTATATTTTTTTATAACGTGCATTCTTCTTGATCTACTTATGCGCTAGTTTGTTTCATATAAACGCTAAACATACTTGGTACGAGTATGCGTCATGAAACATAATATGGCGTTGTAAACACTTGTTTGTGCCTAAATAATTAAACCTTACAAATAACTGTAAATACTGTTATAATAATTTACTTAATTTGAGAAAAATTCGTGTATTTGTTTTTATGTATTGAGTGTAGGCGGTATACTGTGATCAACGACGTAGAGATTTCGCAATAATAACGATAAAGTTAACCAATGTAAAATAATATCAAATTCTGTTGGATAGATGATTTTGTTGATGGTAGAGTTTATTTACATTACATAGAGTAAATCAATGTTTTCTCAATCGATTCTCCACTTCTATTTTTCTCAAAGAAGACTACTTTTTTACTTGAACCTATTTACATACATAGAATTTGCTCATATTTGGATTAGATGTTAGGTATGCATATTTGAAATAACATGGAACACTATTTTCCCTCCTGTCTGTCTAAGTGGATCTTCCATCATGTTTAGTTTACATTTTACCTAATTTTAATTTAAATTTATGTTAAAAGTGTTAAGGGCTATTTAAATGTATCTCATAAAATGGATTATTTAGGAGAGCAAAGCACTCAGATTAACACACCTCAAAATTTAAGGTATCCCATTTTGCGCTAGTGTGTTTATCACTAATTATATATAAAGTATACACAATCAAATAGATTACCCTTTTTAAAGTTAATGGTACTTATACATATTTGTACTACATTATTATTGAAACAAAACTGCCTATTCGAGTGCTACAAATGTTTAAGCAGTAGAAATCATCTAAGAGTTAGTTATAAATATAAAGCCATTCAATAAAAAGCTTTACATATTTGATTTGGTTCTTAGTTATAATGCGTAATTTTGAAATAATCGTTAACCGAAATTTTTAATCGTATTCGGTTAAAATTTAAACTGTAAAATTCAGTTATAAACTATGGAAACTCGAAGTAAGTGTCTTGGGCGTAGAGAAATACTATCTCGCATTGAATGTTATCTGATTTTAATAGAGAACTTTTATTAGGGATAGAGAAAACTCGTCTAATCATACATAAGAAGCGAATGAATCATTTACAATTATTTGATTGTAATTTTCTCAATTATTTAAAATTAGAAATATAGATTTCCATTTTGATTAATTTTTATCTTGATTTTATTTTGAAATGACATAAATTCTTCCAAAAATAATAATGATTTTATAAATTAAAAGCTTTTTGTTAGTTAATATAGACTCCAAACTTGATGATTTAGGCATTTGTAAGTCAATAAAATAATAATTTAAAGTATTGTACAGTCAATTGTATTTGAATGATGTATACCACTTTTTTATGTTTTGCTTTGAACTTTTCTCTTTTTCGTTTTAGTTGCATACGGATGTCATAAATCTTCTGAGGGACAATATACAATATTTTACGGCACTTTATTTAAATGTAGATACTACTTTTTGGTTCCTAAATAATAATAAAGCCTTTCCTTTGATGATCTCTCTTTAAAGCACTGTACATATTAAAATTAAAAAAATACGATTCCATACACTTACAAGAGAAGGAATTGAAAAAAGAAATTGTAGATGGACCAGTCACCTCATCTTTTATGTACTGCAATTTAGTAGTTTTACTATGTAGGACAAAAACTTAATCTGGTATAAATGCCATTTTATTAAGAAATATGTAATATCATTCAGTTTCTTCTACAAATGTTAAATTCTCTCCCCCCCTCCCCTGCCCTTAAACGAAATCTAAATACGCTAAAATTAATATATTCCTCATTTGCTTTAATTAATTGAATTAATGTTTAGTTGAAATGAATTAAATGTTTTATTTACAAACAAAATAAACAATGTTTATGGAATTGCTAATTGTTATCACTTAGAGCTAAATAATGTTAAATAATAAACTTTTTTCATTACCTTTGTTAATTAGTGCAGGCAAAAAATTCATTATGATGTGGGACAAAAGAGAGCATAACTTCCGCCCCTAAATCCGCTGTTGCTAGGCGTTATTAAATAGATTACTATTACTTCGGAACCCCAAAAATTATTGTTCTTAACTAGTACTGGAAAAGTTAAACATCTAATGAAAAAAATGTAAATGACCACTTAATTATACAACTTTTTTCTTGGTTTTGGAAAAGAAGTTGCTGAACGGAGTATAATATTTTTAATGTATTTTCAATTTGCGAATATAGTCTTTACAATTATTAGTTAGTACAATTATTGACACTATTTTATTATATCCCGAAATAAATAATTTTTTTGAGTAATTTTTAATCAGTTTCCTTGTGAACTTTTATGCTTTTATGATACAAAAAAATTTTAATATTTGAAGTCGAATTTATTTTTTTAACATTTTCATTCACATAAAATTATAATCATAAGATAAGGATTATTAAGAGAATTTAATCCTAGGGAAAAGACTTAAATGCTTTGCGATTAAAACATTTAACATTTTTATTGGAACATTATTTTTGTTTTCTTTTTTATTAAAGTATAAAACTTTGATATATTTCCCTAATAGCAACAAAAAAAAAATTACGTGAATGTAGTAACTCTAAAGTATTAACTTTTTTCATGTTTATAAACATTTTTAAAAAGTCTGATATTAAATCTAAGTTTATTTAAAGTGAAGTACTAATTACTTCTATCCAAAAATTCTATGCTAATTATTTACTTCTTTCCTAAGAAAGAAGGAGGATGAAGGATTACAACTTGAATCATATACTAGGAATATATTTTAGACATGTACATGATATTCCAGTAATGTTCTGAACTCATATTATATGCATAGCATATGCAAGGTACATTATTCGCATGTTCAAAATACATGCTTACAGCATGTGCATAGGGCATCAAAAGGTGACCAAAAGTAATGTGCACAGAATATACTTAGCACTTATTTCTCACATTCACGTATGTTCAATGAAAATTCAATATACTTAAAAGCATATGCATAGTATATGCTCAGAATTGTTTTGTACTACCTGGGTTAGTGTTCATAAGTGAATATTAGTTTTCAGCTTACGAGAGAAAGTTTAATCTTACAAATCTTATACACCGTATTTATCTATTATTGTGTGAATGTGTTGAGTCTAATATATTGAGAGACATATTGAGTGAAACAAATTAAATTTGTAATTGTAGAAAGACCTTAAAAAACCATGTTGAACTGGGTTAATGTCATTTTTTACCGCCCTGAAGACACTGTTGTAAATCACAATCTCAAACACTTCAGCAAAATTGCAATGTATTGTCATCGGTCTATAATTTTGATCTCAGTTCTATCCCCGGTTATGTGAACAGGTACCAGTTTTCTATAATTTGTTAGGTGTTGTTTCTTTAATTTGATATTAGTTATAATATCTTGCGTAAACAATATTGGATACTTTCTTCTATTAACATAAACTGACACACACTTCCGAATGACACTGTACATTTTATCATAAAAAAGATCATATGCTTCTTCAACAGTATTTAGTTGCGAAAGTTCGTTCCAATTCAAAAACACAATCGGTTCGTATAGAAGAGTAAGAGTTGCTTTATGAAAATTAAATTGTATGGAATTCTCTTTATGGATTTAATCACTTCAAAATATAGTCGAGAACATGCTAAAGAAAAGAGAGACATGTCTAGCACAAGGTAAAGAAAGAGAGGGAAAACATCTGGCACGTAAGTGTGGAGAAAATAACTGAAGGAGAAAAAAATCTGTCTGTGAAAATTTCTACTGAAACTTAGAATTTCTACTGAACTTTCGATGAAAACTGAAAAAGGGCAAATATATTAAGACAAGGAAAAAGTCTAGCTGGATCTGTTAAAAACCAGTTAACTAACATGACACGTCAGATACAAAGCCAAAACAAAAAGCAGCTCAAAGATCACTGAGTATTAGCTCCGGGATCTCCATTAACATAACGAGAGCGTAAGAATTCAGTAAAAGCAGTAAAAATGAAATTCTAAAAAATCCCTAGACAAAGATAGAATCACTAATAACACGATGAAGATCTTTCCGGAGGCAGTGATGCAAAGCCACTCACATCTATTGGATGAGAGTGGTGACAATTGCCACCCCCAAGAAAGAAGAAGATTTTGCAATACCAACAAACCGAAGAGTAATACGTTAGGTAAAAAACCTAACAAAACCTACAAAACAATATTAAAAACAAAAATACAAGAGTACTTAAAAGAATCAATACGTATAATCAATTAAGTAACCTGAGTAATCTCGCTGCACCACAATAGGCAATAGTGATCGAAGAAATCTCAAACAATGATAAAAAAAAAACCAGAAAAAGTGAAAATTATGCTTCCGTTGTAATTGACATTGAGAAGGGGTATTAGAAGGTTTGGAAAGATGGATTAATCCGCAAGTTAAGAGTTCTACCAGTGCGAGCAAAGCTAATTGAAATAATACAATTTGGAAAGTAAAAAATAAAGTCAATGAAGAAATATTAGAGTAGCAAAGGAGCGGCCGGCGGAAAGAAAGAGTTACCACAGGGATCACACTCATCACCAATTCTCCTCCATGCTTATATAACAGGTATTCCAAAATTTGAGTAGCAAAGCTGAGTCAGCGTTCTACAATTTGCGTATGATACGGCAGTCGTGGTACACAAACATAAGAAATTCCTGCAGGAGACGAACAAATTTTGTAGTAAGTGAAAAAACATGTTATTAGATTAACGCCAAAAACCAGAGGTACCAGAGCTACTTTGGCCCTTGCGGGGGTTACTTTGGTCCGACACAAAAAAAAGTTATTAAGTTTTGTACTGAACAAGCAAAACAAGACATATGGGTAATTTTGGGCTTAGAAAATTGTTTGTACCCTATTTGAGGGTATTTTAATATAGTTTTGGCTAAATAAAATTTTTTGCCATTGGCAACACTAGAGTTTTTGGAAATCTTTGATTTGATGAGTGAATTATTTACCTCTAAACTTTCCATTGTTGATATATCCAGTTACGAGATAAAAATAAGGTAACTGTCAAAATATGACAGTTACCTTATTTTTATCTCGTAACTTGTTCAGACTGTGCATTTTAAAACTTTTGTCAACATAACCTAGTTTTGATCAAAGTAGCCCCAGCTATCTACAGACATCTTTTTTACTACCAAATCTTTTTAATAAATGTTTTTACTAACATTTTTTTTACATGTTACGATTGCATATTATGTTCGTTGTTTTTGTTCCAGTTGCTGATCGCACAATGACGAGAAACTACAAGAGAATGTCAGGTTCGAGAAAGTATGCCGATTACAATGCTAAGACCTTGAAAGCTTGTTTGAAGGACATAACAAGTGGAGTAAGAACACAACGAAGTGCAAGTCAGTATTACAATAATAAATAAGCTTAAAACCTATGGGTTACCGGCAAAAAACATGGACATCCGACAGTCTTTACGCAAGTAGAAGAACAGGCCTCTGAGGCTCATATTGACAAGTTGGCTGAATTTTGATTTCCCATAACTGATCTCGATTTGAGATGTTCAATAAAATGCTTTCTTGACAAACAGGGGCGAACAGTAAAGAACGTTAAAAACATTTTCCAGGTCCGGATTGGGCAGCATAATTTAGAAAACGTCACCCTAGGTTAACGGTGCGTCCAGCAAGTAACATAAAAGTAACATGTTGAAAAAGTTGTTATTGGAGCTGCATTGTTAAAAAAAGTAGTCAATGACTATTTTGAAACTTAGAAACTGTCCTCAGTAATGTTCCAAAAGAGAACATCTGGAATTACGATGAAAAAAACATGCGGGATGGCCCCAGAGCAAGCAGGATCATTTGTAAAAGGGAGCAGAAATACGTTGAACGCTTTATGGAATCAACCAAATCTTCTACCTCCTTGATGTTTTGTGGAAATGGCTTTGGAGAGATCATGTCACCCTATGTGGTTTACAAGTTCGAGCACCTGTGGTCGAAATTGGCCGAAGGTGGCCCTGTGGGTTGCCGATAGAACGGGACAAAAAGTGGCTGGTTTGACAAAAGGGGGGGATTTTCGAAGATTGGTTTATGACCACCTTACTTCCTCAGTTGAAAAAGCTGCCATGAAAACGATGTAAAGTTTGTGTGTCTGCCACCAAACTCTACGCACCTCACCCAACCGTTGGATGTGACCTATTACGGCGTCATGAAAAGATAATGGCGTAAGATATTGACTTTATGGAAGAAAAAAAAAAGTCAATGACAAGCTTGCCCAAGGATCAATTTCCTAAACTGCTAAAACAACTGGTTGATTGCTTGTATGTAGAAAAGACTGATACGAGACAGTTTCATGCAAAACCTTGCAGAAAAAACTGTGGCAAAAAGTAGGCCTACTATGAAACTTAAGAAGTTCATGTTCCAGCTGATTGTTAGTTCTTAATGTGTAACATTTTTTAAACTTAAAAATATGATCTATTTACGGTTTTAAAATCTAAAATAGTCAAATGAAGACAAACTAAAAGTTTTTATATTTACTTCATAAGTTTTATGTTGTTTGGCGAATTTAATGTATACCTGTAATGTTTAATGATTTGTTGCTAACTTATATTTGATTTATCAATGAATATACTCAGGACATTTTTATTTATTATTAATTTATTATAATAAATTATAAGTATTTATTATAATTTAATGTAAATTGTTCAGAAAATATATGTACAATGTAAGAATTAGTTATTACTTTCTTTTGAATACAAAAATAAGATTAACAAAAACGAATATAAATTAATTTCAGTGAAATTGGATGCAATATATTTAATTTTACTGTTTTTATGTCCTAAACAATTTGGTATTAGAAAGCTATCAAACTCATGTTAAGGTTTTATCAAACCTGATTTGTAGATTTTTTTTTATAGAGTTCAATTAATATGCCTTAAATGACACAAAAAATATAAGTTAAACACATATAATGTAAATTACTTGCTCGCATAACTTTTGGTATAATCGCATATATCTGGGAATCATTTAAGTTGGGGAATTATTCAAATTAAGTTGGATCCCTTATAAAATCAATTTAATATGCACAATAATTTCAGTTTAGAAATCTCTTAAAATGTAAAATGTTTGCTTCTCCATTTTTCAATTAAGGTACAATGCGTCTGAGATTTATGAAACTTAGTTTGCATTGCGTGTAATACAATTAAGTTTTGGAAAATAAAATTATATTTGTTGACATTTTGTCGATTCCGCCTTTGTTGGGTTGTTAAACAACTGTGACCTAAGCTTTTTTGTTGAATTTATAAAAAGTTTATATTTACTGATATTTTGGGCCTTTACTGAATTTTAAACAATTTTATATTGGTGATATTTCTTTAAGAGAGTTAAAACCTTTCAATAAAATTTATATAATATTTTAGATACCCTTCTGATATTTTTAAAAACTTGGGCCCTAATTATTATTATGGCTGTTCTGTTATCATTAGTTCTAGTTTCAACAAGCACGACCTAATCAGGGTTTCCATTGTTCAAGTATGTGGTAACGAGGACAAAATTAAGTTCTTAAAAATTATGGTATGAAAAGTGCGTTTTCTTCGCCATCAGTTTTAAAGTAATCTCGCCACTGATTCACATATTGAAACAAGTATAAAATAGCTAGACGGAACAATTTATTTATGCCAATAAATATCTCTATAAACTATCATGATGATGTGCTATGAATCTAGCAGATGGGTCAGTTGCTTTACTCCATTTCGGCATCCAGAAATGCGGAAGAACTTTCTCCACATTTGCGGAATAGTGCTTTTCAAATATTTTGCGATAGTATAGAGATTCTTTCGTATTAGGCGTACAATGCGGATAATGTTTTCTTGCTACTTCAGCATCAAATGGTTCCGAGATTCGTTTATCGACTATATCTTGAATTATATGGAACAAACAACGTTTTTTCGTCGTTACACCATCACTAAAATATTAAAACATATGCATTAGCTAACAAATAACGTATTAGGAATATAAAAAGGAAGATTTTGAAATGTGGTCATATTTCGTAATGCAGCATCATATTAGAAAAAAGCAAGATTACTTCCAAAATGTTCTAAGGTAATTAGAAATGCAAATAACTCTAATAGCACCTTTAAAATGAGAAATACCTCTTGCGAACTTGGGGAAATGTCTCATCAGGTACGAACAGGCTCGACTGCGTACGAAGGATTTTGGAAAAGGCGCAAAGGGTGGGGTGGGACTGGTCGCGATACATGCGCTTATCGTACTACATCTACAGTTGCAATACAGGTAATTGCAGGAAAGCACCCACTGAAGAAAGAGCGAGGACTCACAAGAATAAGGAAATGCTAGATGAAAATAAGGAGTATACGCTAGCAATATGGTAAGACCTGTGGAATGAGAGAACGACAATGGCATGGACCAGACGGCTAATACCGGGAATTCTCCCGCGGTTCTTGAAGCAGCATGGGACTTTGGATTTTTGGCTCATGCAGGCATTGACGGGTCATGAAAATTTTGCGGCTTATCTACACCGCATTGGAAAATTACCCAATGACACCTGTGAGCAATGTAACAGCGAAAGAGATGATGCCGAACACATAATCATGTACTGCGAGGCGAGGGCTGTGGAAACAGTTGACTTGCAAGAACAACTAGGAGAAGAGGTAAGAACTGAGAGTTTGGTCATGACTATCTTAGAAAGCAAGTGGAATTGGGACATTGTCGCCGGATATATTCGCCCTATCATGCAACTGATAGAAGAAGCCGAGAAAGTCCGGAATAGAGAATAGCCGTTATGAGAAAACTACGACAAGGGTCAGTGGAGGATAACTGGAGGGAGCTCTATACACCCTCTTCAGTAATCTTCCTTTGCAGGACCTAGCAGGCTATACACCACAGAGTAGACCAGTTCAATGGAAGCGAAATCCAAATTTCCAGAAGGATGTCCTGGCTAGCTAAGATACCCGATGAAAGGCACTTGCATGTCATACCAACGTTTAGTACCTAGGAGGGAACCCCGGGCGACGGAGATTGTTTTAGAACATTTTATAATATCTGACAATTCTGTCACGATGGGATTTTGTTTGACACTATTTTTATTTGGACTTACTTTCTCATCTTTAGTAACTTCTTATCTAGGAAAACTATTTCTTGCACGCAGTTTCTGCTTCGAAAAAGATTCTTTTGAACTCGTCTTGGAATCTGGTGAGATAGTAGTTCTTTTGAAAACTGACTTTTAGCGCATCACGACTCACATTTTCTGTCTTAATCGTTGAGTTTAATATTTTATTAGCATTATCAATATCTTTCTTACCCTTGAGACCTGTTTCATTTTCACCTGTTTTTCTTTTCGATTACTTGATGGAGTAGATTACATCTACCCATAGCTACGAGGACAAACCCTAGGTGCAGGAATTTCCTTTGTTGTATTTGACGTGATCTTCAGGTTCCTTTTATTATCCAACTTGTTTCCACTGGGTAGATCAGACGATTTTGTTTCAGTACTTAAGCTTTTAGTAAACGTGGATTTAAACATTTTTGGTATGTAAGATTTAGGTTTCTTGTCTTGTTTAGATCGAGTTTGCTGTTTGTACTGCTTTTCATTTGGTAAATTTGTTCCTGATTTATCTTTCATATCCTCTTCTGAACTTACATCTGCGTCGCTCGCTTTGTTATATAATTTAGAAGTAGCTTTACGCGTGCGTGTATTTTCTTTTGCAGTTATTTTAATTAAATATAATAAATTTTAATTAGTTTTTTAGTCTAATTACTTATATTACTAATCACATTTGTAGTATTCTTTTCATGTTCTTTGTGAAAAGTAACTTCTATTCTATCGTCACTAACTTTGATATTAGAAACTTGCTGAAAAAATTCCTTATCTGCACATTCCATTTATTATAGATTCAACACATGACTGTGAGTCATCGCTGTTTAAAGAGTAACTTTCGCTCAAATCTTACTTTGTTTGTTAGATTGTACTCATATCAGAACTTGATGTTTTGTCTATGTGACTAGATAAATCCGCTTCGGTGGAATAAGCATCTTTTTTGGAACATATTTTACTTCACATGATTTAGTCTCTTTATAATTTTCTATCTTCTGCAATGTTTGGAAAGCTTTTGATGGGAGAGAAGTTTCTTTTTGATGTTGTCTTATGTCGGATAAAATATCAGGATATGAATCGATACTTATAGTACAAATTGATGATGTGTGAATGATAGACTGAGTAGTAGATCTTTTGTGATCTATACTTGTAATATTTTCCCACTCATCTTGTTTTGAAAATGTAGAAGCATTTGGTTGTTTAGGAAGAACTTTTAAATATTCTATGATTTGAAGTATATGCATTAACCTCAACATACTGGACATGTTCTGGAGTTTGTATGTTTTATCTTATAGTTGATACTTTTATTGGAGTTTTTTGAATATCTTTAGGAATTTGAGTATTTTCTGAAGACTCAACGAGTGATTCATTTTTGACACTTATCTCATTTCTGATATCTGACACGTTGTTTTCTTGCAGAGATGTAAATATCTCATCTTTAATTTGATGCTTGCACGTTTTGTCCTGCAGAATAATATCTAATTTCCCAGGTGGAACATTTTTATCGTCAGTAACTAATCAAATATTGTTTGTTCACACTATATCTAGAGAGCTTACATATTCCAATTTATGTTCAGTATTATATGTTTTATTTAATTATGTCATTAAATGTAGGAAGAAGTAAATTGTTTATTTCTTCTATATCATACGTTGATTGTCTAATATTGGATAATTCAAAATCAGAGTTCTCTGTCAGAGTAAACTTTTCATCAACTTTATTTGTAGTAGTATCAGATATTATATTTTCTGCAGTCTGTTTTAGTTCTCTCAAACTCTATGCTTTCAATATTTTTATGACTTTCTCTATCAGAGTTTTGTAGAGTAGTGTCCTTCATTGTCTTATTTCTGTTTTCACTGACATCCTCAACAGAGCATGTTAAATCAGTATCTATTTTATAGTACACTTGCTCATACAATTTAAAATTAGTTTTGATTAACTCAGATTGATCACTTTCTTTTTCTGGATAAAACTTTGGCGCATTATCTGAATTAAATCCCTTGTATTAATCTCGTTTATATACAAATCTGTAAGCTTATCAGCAATACATTTATATGAAATTTTATCTTCATCCAGTGAAACAAAACTAACAGCTTTCTCATCGTTTTTGTTTTTACTATTGTCATTGCTTTTACCTTCTTCCTACAAAAGATTTGTAGGAACCTTTTCTTCACATTCTTCCGACCTTTTGTTTTATTTCTAGCTCTTTCAGTGTTTAAACTGGAATGTTGTTAGTTTTAGGATCGATCTATTAATTCGTTATTTTCTTTAGTAAAACATTCTACCGGATGAGAAATTTCAAGAATATTAGTAGCAATGGATTCTGATTTATTTGTTTTCGGGTATGTTGTAGGAATCTCAAAAATTTCAAAGCTGCAGCCAATCCTAGCTTTTTGCAGCATTTCATTCTCTTCAAATTTATTGGTAGACACTTTTTGATGATATTTCATTGGCTTTGATTGCAAATTTGTACTTAATATCTTGAATCTTCTAACAAGAAAATTACTCGCTAACTTATCCACTATTTGTTTATTTATTTACCAACAGTGCAAATTACAATGTATTTGGACCAAAACAGGTAACAAATATCTTGACAACTCTATTATTGCTAAATTTAAAGTACATGAATCAAATAAGTCACTTACGTTTGTCAATTCTATTACATATTTTACATATAAGAATGATAGTGTGGATAACTTTTCGATTATAGTTAACATATAGTGTAATGATTTGTAGTACATATTCTATTAAATTACAATAACCTTTAAAGAACTAAATTGAAAATTTTTCTTTTACAATTCGTATAAAAGTAC
>WYDF02040057.1:0-25791 GCA_009867245.2 Adranes taylori | reverse complement strand
AAGCCTATAGAAACAGAGGCAGACCACCAACAAGATGGACGGACGATATTAAGAGAATCCGGGGAAACTGGATACAGAACGCACAAGACCGAAAGCGGTGGCAGACACTAAGGGAGGCCTATGTCAAGCAGTGGACGCAAACGGCTGTTTGATGATGATTGTGATATTTATTTGTCCTGTACTATATGCTTCGTTTGATGCCCAATCCAATCGATAAAAGTGATCAAATATATTTCCTCTTGTCGAATTTCCGATACTTTATTCAAGCATGACATTCTGGAGCATGGACGGCTTTTACATATATTTGCCTCTCACAACTTTTAGTTTTATGCTTAAATCCATGCATCACATGACGTTTTGAAGCTAAAAAACAATCAGATGAATCTAAAAAACAATATAATTAAGTTGTTACGTACAAAAACGCAAAAAATTATTTATAATCTCAAATGTATACAAACAGAATCTCTAAGTAAACCCTTTTTATTGAAATATTTTCATTAGGGCTAGAAGTGCCTATAAAACATTACAATATTTTGTACCTGTATAAATATTTTCATAAGAAATATAATATTCATCATCAGAAAAATCATCAAATGGATCAGAACATAATAAATCAACATTTCCTGCGCGCCCATTTTGGTTATACTCATCAAGCCATAGATGCCTACAATCGACATAGGCGTCTCTGGCGCTACATCTTTGTAATAAATAGTTTTGCCAGATATTCACTAGATGTCAGTATCCTCATACAATCATTTATGATGTTAGGCATCTTTAGACATAATAAAATACCCTATTTTGTGAAAGATTTATGCTTAACTACAAATTCATGGTTTTGCTGGATAGGCACCTGTGGCTCTCAGGCCCTCATATATAAGAGACGGGTTAGCTAGAAACTCGCTCAATTTTAAATTAAAACTGTTCAGTCGCGAATATACTTTTTTGTTATAATGGCGTTTTGACATCGACACAGTATGTAAGGTCTATTTTTATTCATAAAAATGCTAATGGCTGACTATTAAACATATGTAAATTGAATAATCTGAAAACATTTATATTATGATGTTAGTTAATTGTATCTTATTTTAAATTGATTTACTATTCTTTAATCATTGAAGGGTTATTATGTTTAACCAATTACAGCTTTATTTATTACCCTTCCCTTAAATAAAATAAACTATATTAATGAAGAATATAGATAGTTTTACGTAAATAATTAAAATTGCATAATTCAAAGTGATTTAAATAGCCAGGAAGTGTATAACATGCTTCCTTGGGAAAACATATTGTTTTTAATATCTCGTACAAATTGTTTTATTATTCATGGTAATTTTATAGAGTTTCTGATAGATTTTATGTATACATTTAAGTTTTGAATCTATTAAAACACCGTAATTGAAATATAAAGATTTTTATTCGCTTTGACAATCATAACTTGTATTGACCATTATGAAACTCATGACTTTGTAATAAAACAATGAATAACTCTACAAAGGCTAATTTGAATAAATGTTTTTAATAGTGAAATACTAGTGTATTCCATACATGGCCTACCCATGAATTCCTCGGTCCTCACATTTGCCTGCGGCGCGGATAGCTTCGTTCTTGAGACTTTTGGGAAAATGCCTACTTACAAAATTTGACACAAATCTAACAGATAGGTTATGTTTTATGCTCATTTAAAGAAAACTGAAAACTATTTTCATTGTATAAAAATGGAAAAATAAAATTTGAAAAGTGTTTAGTATTATTTTTCACGTGAAAAGGTAATTAAAAAATCAAAGAAAAAAAAATATATACGAGGGATGTCGTTAAAATTTGGGGATGTGGCAACACTGTACGTAAGCGATTATTAAACTATAAAGCGTCATGAAGTTTGATCTGTCACTTGTCAAACAAAAGTGACAGATTGAAAATATATCAAACCGTTTCGTTACTGCAAATTTTAAAAATTATTTAGAATTCAATAAAAATGGATTTAAATAGAGAACCTCTTCAAGCAATGATTATATTTTATTTTCGTTTAAAAAAAAGTGTAAAGGAGTGCATCGAAGATTTGAACAAGGACAACTGTCTTTCAATGGTACCAAGAGTTTAAATTTGGCCGCAGTTATATTAGTGATGAATTTCGTGAAGGTCGACCACTAACATCGAAAACTGGTGGAAAAGTTGATGCTATTAGAAATATGATAATGTCGGATCGTCTCGTTACCTATAGAGAAATTGAGTCACACTTAGGCTTGGGCATGAAACAAATTAATAAAATTTTGCATTATCACTTAGGTGTTAAAAAAATATATTCCCGTTGGATTCCCCATAATTTAACTGAAGCTCAGAAAGAGGCTCGTGTGAACTGGTGTAAAGAAATGCTTAAACGATTCGACTCATGGAGATCAAATTTGATCTCCGACATTACTCATGGTGACGAAAGTTGGGTCTATGCTTGTGAACCAGGAACGAAACAGCAGCCAACTGGTTATGTGTTTGAAGATGAAATCAAACCCACAAAAGTCACCCGCTGCCACAGTGTTTCTAAGAAAATGGTAGCTTGTTTTGTCTCAAAAACTGGACATGCCGCCACTATTCCACTTGAAGATCGTAGAATTGTTAATGCAGAATGGTGTACATCCATTTGTTTACCACAAGTTATCACTGAATTGCGAAAAACAAATAGGACGCGTCGCATCATTCTGTACCATGACAATGCCAGTTCCCATACGACGCAACAAACAGTAAACTATTTGATCGGTCAAAAGGTAGAATTGCTGTCTCATTCTCTATATAGTCCTGATTTAAGTCCTAACGAGTTCCCAAAAATAAAAAATCGACTAAGTAGCAAACGATTTTCATCTCCAGAAGATGCAGTAGAAGCGTTTCAAAATGAGATTTCAAGTGTACCATCTTCTGATTGGAAAAAATGTTTTGATGATTGGTTTATTCGAATGAAAAAATGTATAGAGTGTAAAGTGGACAATTTTGAAAAGCAATTATTTTATTTCTAGTCGTTTTTGTCTTCTTCTATCCCGAAATTTTAACAGCACCCGTCGTATTATCGTAAATCTATCCCATTCCATGATATAATTAGTAACTGGTTCTCTGATGTTAAATGCAAGTCCGGCAGTATGAAACGTGAATGACTGTCATTCAGTGTAAAAGTAAGCGACACTGGCCAATATTATGCTGGCTTGTTCACATACTTGGATGTTGGTACAGTACCCACTGTAGTAGGTACACCAAAATTAGTCGAATTGGATTACTAATTGCTACCCCATCCGCCAGATCAAGGACTCGGTGATTTAGTCTTGTACCAAAATTAAAAGAAAAATGGCATGCTGGGAAATGATTTCAGACAAGTGATGAGGTACGGACAAATCTCTACTTTGAAAAGATTCCTACGTTTTAGATGATTTGAACAATTGGAATTGGATACGAATTTCTGATTTAATCAAATCATCAAATTCAAACGCTCATGTGAAATTATTAAAGAAAATTTTTATCATCTTTGGATATATTCATTTTGTTTTCAAGTGGTACTCCAATATATCTATCTTGCTCTGTTATTCTCGTTGCTTCTCTAACAAAACAACATAATAACAATTACGTTACCCTTTCTTGACTGTGATACAATTTCCATAACATTCAAAATATCTTCCCTTGAGGCCCAGTCACACACAAATCCAACACACACACACACAAAAACACATTGAGAATAAATTTTAATGTTTTTTTTTCCAACGCTCGGGATATAATTATATTCATTTCTTTTTTGCGCTTGTGTTTTTCCATGTTTTTAATATGAATACATGTAATTGAATTTTCTTTGCCATTATTATGAAAATATAAGGAAAACTCGGATCGTGTTTGAGACAAAAATAATTCCATTTTGTTATTTTTATTCAATTTTGTTATTAAATACATTTATTCAAAAGAATCATTCCTTTCATTCTCAGAAGAAGATTCACTCAGAAAAAGAAATTTAATAAGCAGACTTCACAGAGGATCTTGTTAAGATATCTAATGCTTATAAACTTTCAACTGTGACGAATCATTTATTGGTAATGCAATTATGTATTTCATATCATGCATGACAATCGATAAGATAATATATTTAAATGGGTCAGTTGATGGCTTCAACTTTGTTTATAAAATTGTCCACCAAACTCGTTGTTGAATAGGAAAAATACGTTGCCAATATCTCCTACTACCTCAGACAAGTATTCTACAAGAGATATTGGAATCATCCATTCCAATATCTCTTGCAGAATATCCACAGGAACCCACAGGCTGCAGTACTCACAGGAACGAAGACGAAATATTAGGCAAGAAACATAAATATGGAGGTTAATTTATTAATCGCTAGATTTAAATGGTAATACGTTTTGAATGGATGTGAATGAAAAGTCGTGTAGGATATATAGCACGAATGTAGAATTCTGGGAACACTGGGCGATGTAATACGTAGGCATCATATGGATGGAGGTAGAAAAAAGAATGGCATAGAATTAGAAAAGGTGCTTGGGAGAGGCAAGAAAGAGGATCTGAATAATGAGAAACATAGCATGGGGATAAAGCAAGGCATAGCATATGTGATAAAAGAAAGTAATGAGCCTAGATTTCTTCCTCTCTCTTAGAGGAAGTCGTTAGGAATTTATGATATGTTTTATAATTATTTTCAATTATGTATCGGTTGTAAAGTTGTGATATGTTAATAAAGGTCATAGTATTATTATTATTATGCTGTAGTATCAGTTTACCTAAAAAATCAGTTTATAGTAAGTTTATTACCACCTGTTTTAAAAGAAGCAGCGATTCGTTAAGTTTTAATTTCGTTTAGAAATGCCACTCGATGTGAACCACTCAGCCATCCATTCTTCCATGTAGAATTATTTCTTAACAGTAACTAATAATTAAAATGTTTTAATCATCATTAACAAACAGTAAAAAGCAGTGGCTCCAACACTGTGTTATAGAATTGTTCTCTCTAAAGCAGAACCAAATTAGTTCGAAACATGAAATTAGATTTGGTCAGGCAATTTATATATTATATTAGCGGATTACTCATTGAACTGATAAATTATTAGTGAATTACTTACTGCAATTGTTTTCTTTCCATTTTTGCATAAAGAAAAGAAAATATAGTGACGCCAAAAACGATATTAAATGTCTTCACTTCTTAGTTTCTAGTGTTACGATCTTAAATATTTGAAACATAATCTAATGTAAAATGTGAATTATTGAACACACGTACACGGCTCGCCTATTTTAAGGCGCCGCGTGGAGGAAGGAAACTTTTCCGCGGAGTAGAATTGGCGGTCAAGAGAAATTCTCGCGTAACTCAGTTTTAAGTCCATGAGTTACAAGAGAGCTAATTCAAAAAATAGTTTATTAGATGCACGTTCAGTAAGTAAGATTGGGAACAATCACTTTCATTTATGCGAGACCATAATGCCATGAGACCATAATTTACTCAATACGAAAAATGACAATATGAAAAAAATCATATTAGTTATTAATTTCATAACTTTTAAAGTACAGGATTTTTCCTATAAAGAGTACAGATGTTAGTGCATATTAATTTATTTATATAAGGAACTAAAACACCTTTTGTTCTATTAGTTTTTACCCTCAGTAATTAATTTAATTTTGATTGTAACTAACTTCCCATTTAAAAATAAATTAACAATCGATTAACTACTCTTGATTTCGAGTTTTTATATTTATTTGTCGTTTAAAAAGAAAGTTTTTCCATGGCGTATTAATCTTTATAAAGATATAAACAATCAGAACGGCACTGTATTTTTTTTCAGGAACCTGATCTGTATTAATTCCTCGTAGATTCCCTTTGTAAATTGAAGGTTACTTGGAAAATATTTTATTTATTTTTTCCAAGAAGGAAAACTCTGTTGTATTAAAATTTCCTCACATGTAATTCAAATAAATCATACAACGTATTTGTTTTATTATTCTCCCCAAATATTTAACCCATTAATATAAAATGAATATGTAAAGATAAATCATTTGTTGAATAATAAATACATTATAAAACGTTCTATGTGTTTTATTTGATTTCGTTTATTTAAATTCATAAGCCGTATTTGCTATATTAAAATTAAATCTTTGTCTTTAATCAATTAAGGGCTATAATAATTCTTACCCAATTTTGAGCACAGATAGGTTTTGATATTCCACAATAAATAATCATTTATTCTTTAATTTAGCTCTACCTTTTGATTCTGGTCGGATTGGATTGGTTCATGGTTGGGGTTCATACAATCCCTTGTCACGATTTTAAAAGTGGCAATTTTAGCATTGCTGTATTTAATTTTCTTTATTAACAAAGGTAAGACAAATTGTCCGGCAACAATCCTTGTTGCTAATTGTTATGTCTTTCACATCCTATCAAGTCATGAAATCTACAGCTCGTTTTTTCTACTTCTCTCTGCTCTAGATTTAGATCTTCTAAAATCTTTTTTCATTTATTTACGTTTTCTATATCAGTTGCATTCGTTTACTCCGTTCACATCGCTCTGTGCCTTCTAAACAAATAATTCTTTTTCAATATGTTACATAATTCGTTCCATTATACTTCCATACTTCCGTCCACAAGCAACTCCGTAATTTCGCCACATCAAATCTTTTACGTCCTATCATTCAATTCTCTCACTTTCTTTTACCTATAGAATCCATGGATGCTGTACTGCTACACATATCGTACATCTTTTTTCGCATTCATTCCTCCATCATCTGTTTCCCTCTCTTGTAATTATGTTTTTTCTCATATTTTCTTCTTCTTCCTCTTCTTAGTCCTAGCATCTTCACAGACGCGTGGTGGTTCCTTCTATGTTACTGTTTGTAGAGCAGCCCTCATCGTCTCTCTCCATCTATTCCGATGTTAGGCAAGTCTTGTAGCTTGCTCTATGCTTTGTCAAGCAGCTCTTTTCGGCCAAGTCAACCTAACGTGTAGTGGATCTACCAGTACGATGCCTTTCATTTGGCTTCTCCTGAACCATCAGGCGATCCATATGTTTGCTGAGGCATATGCGACCAAAGAATGACAAGATCTTCCCGAAGATTAGCGCGGCAAGTCCCTGCTTCGGCTGAATTTCGGCGATAATTGAGGTGTTTGTTCTGCGTGCCGTCCACGGAACGCGCAGCATGCACCGCCAGCACCACATCTCAAACGCTTCCACGTAGTGCCGATCTCTTGTACGCAGCGTCAAAATTTCCGATGCATACATCATCACCGGGAATACTAGAGTGTTAAGCAAACTGAGTGTAATTGATTTATCTCGTCATACTTTAATGAGCTGTGACATAGCATTACGATCCAAGAATTGTATTTCGGGCTTGCAATTGCCTTAATTATTTAAAACGGCGCCCAAATACATAAATTGGCTCACTAACTCATAGTTTACATTCTTCTTAATGTCTGTATGATTGAGGGCTTCCCTATCGACGATCATTACCTTGGTTTTTTTCAGGTTTTTTTAACACTATTAATAGGAAGCTGCTTTTTTACAAATATGGGAATGGATTACCTACAAAAAAGGTCATCATCAAAAAATATGAGTTTGAGCTTCTAATTTAACTTCATTAGCTTTTTTTGCTCAACACATATGTTGCGGCCCGTGTAACATAGCATCAAATGTATGTAGCCCGAAGGGAAAAAAGATTGAGTATGGCTACTCTAGACCAAATTTTTTACACAACCCCTCTACCCTCCGCCCTCTCTGTGAATGGTGTACGCTTCACCAATGTTAAAATTTGGTCACATTACCAATGGAGTACTGAAGAAAAGAAGGCTAATAGCCAAATTAACGTATAAGTCCATACTGACTATAATAAGATAAATTGACCTTATGAAAGGATATGACATTTAATTTCAGAAAGTTAGAAGACACATTTCTACTTTTTGCAAGTTACTCTAGATAGATATATACAATCTTTATTGGCATAAAATATTATAAAATAACAAACAATTGGAAAGATAAACATACAATATTCAAATAATAACATAAACATAATAATAACTCTAAATTTTCTTTTTTTTTCCTGCAAAATCATCTTCAATCTCATCCCCGGAGAAGGAAAGGCTACAGATTCCTTTATTCTCTACAGCTTCCTTTACCTCTATCCCTGGCCCCACCTCCGTCTCCTCTAATATACCCCACCAGCCACTGTCAACTTTTCTCCTCCATTATTCATATCCCTTTCTCATCCCTCTTCCTATCTATCTTATCTTTACCAGCCTTTCTCTGTTGCTCACCTAATCTCAAGCTCCTTACACACTATTTATCTCTGTCATCCATTCTTCCTATCATTCTTATATCCTCCTCTCATTCATCTCCCTCTTTCCCTTCTTTTATAAATTTCCATTTTGATCCTTTTCATTATTTCTAACCTTTTGCCTCCTTACCCAAACTTACCATCCAGTGTGCCCTAAACTCCTTTTGTTTCTCATTCCACTCTATCCCTTCACATTTTCTTAACTAATGGCTCCAACTTTCCTCTTTCCTACTACATATGCATCCAATATGTGTTTCCATCCTATTCATTCCCACATCTAAAACTAGCAATCAATCTTTTCTCCCCCATATTCAAACCCGATCCGTAATACTCAGCCATCCCCTCTTCTTCCCTTTTCCATATATACTTACTATTATACCTACTAGCACCTCACCTCTCATCCATTTCCTGTTGTTCTACATCCCTCATCTTTCAATTACCGCTTCCTTGCCTTCCATCATCGTCTCAGATCGTTTATTCGTCGATCATCCAATCATCTCATTCACATTTATTCGACTCCTTATCCATTCATTCACCCTTATTTCACTTCCCTTCTTAATCATTTCTTCCATATGCACCTCCTTCACTAGCCGACTCCCTCCATCATTCTATACCTTCCTCTCCAAATTAACCATTTTTTTTACTCCATTTATCCAATACTTATATTTTCCTACTTCCTGAAGAACTATATCACTCGGCGCATTCTTGTCTAAACCCAGCATCCTTTCCAAACATCCAACTTGCAACTTATGATCTCTCTTTCTTCTAAAAAGAATATTTAAAAATTACTTAATAGAATACTTCACAGGGATTGTAAATTGTGATTTTTATGTTGTGTTTTTGTAACACATCAAGATGTAGATTTTATTTGGATGAATAGGTTCTATATGTATAGCTTTGGTGAAGCCGTTAAAATGTGCCTTATCACGTATGATAATGAATTACCCTTCTTGCACAGCTATAATGTAAAATCCCACAGCGCCTGTACACTACCAACATATTCAAATAGTCCCTATGTTAACAAAACGAACTCACTGTCATCTCAGGCAAGCGTAAGTTTTCTTTCCATTCTCATAATAGCATTTCAGTACAAGTTAACACGACATAAATATACAAGGCGCAAACTTTAAATTGCTTACAGAAATAATAAAACATGTAAATGAAACATAAATGTGGATAATGGCTGGTAAGCCTGATAAAACATGCTAGTGGTAGAACGGAAGGGCTATTACACAAACTATATAAAAGGATTGGCTTGTCAAAGATAGTAATAAAGGATCATATAAATAATTCCAACGATTTGAAGGAAATAGCGCTGGCCACTTTTTCGTAACTCAGAAAGCCCAATTGAGTGTTTAAATAAAGCGCACTTTAAAAACCCCAATTAAATACATATAGAAACCTGACATATAATAGGAAAATATTTTAATAAAGATTTAAACAAACAATTATTTATGCTTTTATATTCCTTTGAACAATTGTAACCGGTTGAGTTAAGAACAGTCGTCAGGGTACCACCAACATATTTTGCATAGGTAATTTTAAACACGTTGGTCTTTTACATTACTACTCCAATTGAAAAACGAGGGAACCATCAATTGACTGACTACACTCCAATTGTCGTACCATGAAGCCACGTCAGCATCGTACATATCATCTGCTACCATAAGATAAAGTTCCTTCACGTGCGGATGACAAAAGTTGTATTTATATTAACGAGAGAATAGGAATGAATATCAAATCTAAGGCAGGTGGAAACGAAAATGTCACGAATTTCATATGCTTTCTTTCTGTAATACAGTAATGCGTTTCACTATAAAAAGTGGGCCAAACTCCAGATAGTATTAGATAGAATAAGGTGAAAATCATGCGGGAGATCTTAGATAACAGGAAGCATAGTATAACTTTTGCTGGTAGGAGGATGACAATGTTATGACCGCCAATGACTCTACTATTTTTGCATTGAGGTAGGTGAAACTGATTCAGATCAAGAGAGGATTAAAGAGATAATGCAAAATTCCATTCATATAAAGTAGGAGCAACTAAATAATCATTGATTAGCGCCAAGAGATATTAAGCAAGTGGAGCTGTAAATATCCGCAAACAATAAAATAAAACTTTAGAGAACTCGTAATCTCTCTAATAACCAAATATGTATTCGAAATGTCGGAATATCTACGATTGTTTAAGGAGATAAATTTTGTCAGCCTCCACAAAAATAAATCCAAAACAAAAATAATCGGTATCATTACGTCAGAGTTATAGAGTTATAGAACATAATATGTTCAAAGGATTTACATATCCTCGATTGGTACTTTACTTGATTTCATATGGACCTTTAAACTTTAACCTGATGTCAAATCATGGCTGAGTTATTGATGTCAGTAGACGTTTATTTTAAGTAAATAATAAGTCAAGACTATAAAAAAACTTACAACTAACGTCTAATTCCATTAATTTCCCGAGAGGGGAATTACAAAAACTAAAAGATATAATTAGGCGAATTATTTTAAATTTGTATTATTAATTAATTTTGAAAGAACCTCGTAACAAAGTTTCAAAGTTATCCCCAACGGCGGAATCCTTTACAAAGTGAATAAATTAACATTTGAATATATAGGTACTTAGTAATTCAGAATCGTTTAAATTACCAGCAAATTGCAGATTTTCTGAAAATTTCTTTACATTTTGTACAAAGTCATCCAACGAATCCAACATAGCCCACAAACCCTGCCTGCAATAGAACACAAAGTAAAAGGCCGGGCGCAGACCCTGAAGCTAATGTTTATTAAACTCGCGACAAATTTCAATTTGAATTACGATTCAGTTTCGCCTGTATCTTTAGGAATATAAATATTTAAGTTATCGCTCCTTTATAAATAATAAATTAGGTTGCAAATATTGTTTGCTGGAAGCGTCTCGCTTTGAGTTTCCATCATTTTATTGAATTGCTTCGTATTTATATAAAATATGTGTGGGTCGAGATAAAAAGAGATTTAAATATGTTTGACTCTTTGAAAATAAATGTTTAATAACTTTAATTTGGATTATGTTAATAATTTTTTATTTTGTGAGATATCTACGAATCAGCCAACAACGAAGAAGATAAAATAAATAGAATTATAAGAACGGAGCATTAATTCGTATCGCCTCTTCCCATTAGTGATAAGTGAAATGTGTAACCATCTTGTTTCAAGTTGGCTGAATTTAAAGGCAGAATACTAGCCGATTTTTACGATGTCTAGTTCTTAGTAAAAAAAGTTCTTAGGGCTTGATTCCTTGATCATTTGTTTTGATTATTGTATTTTATGGTTCAATTACGTCATGTGTGGATGTTATTTTGACATCGGATAGAAGATTCGAATTTGAGCAAAACCAGTACTATTTTGATAAAACTCTTCCAATTCATTGCGTTCCACACATAACTGTTGTTTCAGCAACGTGGTTTTAGTTGTAAATTATATTACTTTTATTTAACTAAATAGGGTTCACCTTTTTGTAAGAAATCACGTCTTTGCAAAATGACTTAAATGTTTATTAGTTTAACGACAATTTTTGATAAAACTCTCACATTACTATTATTATTAATATATTTCATTAAAGTCGACCTATTTCCGCCAACATGGCCTATCATCGACTTACAACGACTATAGACATTAATGAGTAAAACAGTTGACTATTTAAAAGAAAATGTAAAGAAAGAAGACAAAAAAAATCCTGAAAATCAAGTAAACCAAAAATTTAAATTCGAACATTACTAGCTCTAATGAAATCATATATAGCCAAGATGAGATCCCCGGAGAGAGCACACAGCAACAAATCTATATGAAAACGGGAACTAAATCCTAATGGATGTAACCAATCCCACATAATTATTCCTATTATTACTACCTTCAAAACACAAATGGTTCAAATTCCCGTAACAACCACAAGAACAAAATGGATCGCCTTTAAGAACAACTCTAAAGAGATAGACTGGAAAGTCACCATGTCCATTTCTGAGTCTACAAATCGAAATCAACTTTCTATTTGAAATACCAAATGACCGAAACCACGAAGATTTCAGTACAACTAGATTGATTCTAGTGCTTTTCCCACCCGTTAAATTGAGTCCGACCATCTTTCTGAAAACTAAAAAGATAAGATAAGACTTAAATAAAGGAAAGAACATACCTGGATAAAACCCTAACGGAATAATAGGATGCTGATGATCAGACTTAGTCAAATGATCAGCATTCTCGTTCCCAAAAATATTCGAATGAGAAGGGATCCAGCATAAATGCATATGCAGAAGTCTTGTCCAAGCATCTGAGAACGCTCATGGAATACGAAAATATAACCTAGGACTTGATCCCCAACAAGATAATAACATTAATATATTTCAAAATACCGTAGACTTCAGCAGCTAATTGCTAATAGCTAATTCAATTCGGAGATTTCGACAAAAACATCTACAGCAGGCGAATTAGGACAATCAAATAACGACCCGTCTGTGTAGAAGTCCAAATAATCTGAATAATAAGTATTTTTAAAAGAAATAAATCTTAAATTTAGATACTTACACAGGGAAACCATAATGTACCTTATCCACTATCGTTAAATTTTCTCTGAAGGCACTATTAAAGGAAATATCCTTATTGCTCTCTGAGGATGCTTTAACTGAGTATAAATTAATTCCGTGATTTTTTTATGTACTAAAGAATTTGAAGCACTATGGTTAATTAAATACTTACAAATTAAGTAAATACCTCTAAAATCAAACGAAATTTAACAGATTTCAACCAAAATACCTTGAACTGGAAAAGAATGAATGAGATCCAAGCAAAACCACAAACCAGAATATTGATTTCTAAGAAGTATGTCACATTTCCTTTTGAAGAGTCCAAAACAGATGGATCAACTAAAATTAATCTGCTTCTGCGAGAGTCTTGTGGGTTAGGATTCTTAATTTTGATATGAGCGGATATAAGTTGGGATTTTGAAATTAAAAATGCTTATTTATAAAACTATATCTATTAATTAAACAACATAATCGGTGAAATGCACAAGTTTAACGTTTTATGATTACAGAACTTAAGTCAGAAAGGTTTCGATATCTAAACTTATAAATAATTTAATGTCTGAATGCTTTTAAAGATTCTTATTAATTAATTTTTGCACTTATCGCTAGTAACTCTTTATATTCTCTCTAAAATACTTAAATAAAAATATTTTAAAAGAAATATTTGCATATAAATGTAATTTTCAAATATTTTATAATAAAAAATGCTTATTTATTTCGTATTTGCTAATCACCTACTAAAATTATTTAAAAACCAATTTATTGAAATGTAAGTAAAATAGTTTATATAGAACAATTAAATTTCCATATCATGTATTTAAATTTAAAATAATTATGGAAGTACTTTATCTAAATATACGGGGAAGGTTCAAATAAATATAAATATACTACACAACAAAAAGGATAAGAATTTGAGGATCATACCCCCAACGAGAGGAAGCCAGATGTTTGAGGATATTCAATCTCTTCGAACAAGCTAAGAGTAACCTAACCTCATCAAACTGTTGACAGAAAGACAATTTACGATCAAGAAGAATACCAAGGTATTTTATACATGAACGGACAAGAACAATCGTTTCATTAAGAAAAATATTGATGGGAGGAGCTTTAGAAAAACGAGAATAGGACTTTTACTAGCATCAGGGACTGAAAGCCCAAGAGAATGAAGATGACATATTTTTGAACTTTATTAACCGCTCGATGTATGTTTTTATTCATACTATAAATATTGAGATCATCATACATAAGCCTTCCCACATCCGCCAGCTCGAATAATCCAAACCATGCAGAAACCTCCTGAGGATCTCCAAGATATCCTTGAATTAATCCCACTGTTCCTAAAATGATACATACGCCTATATTATAAAAAAAATTAAAAAAGTTAAAAAAATAATAAAAATAAAATATAAAAAAAAACAAAAAAAAAACAAAAAAACAAAAAAAGACAAAAACAAAAAAAACACAAAACAAACAAAAAACAATAAAAAAACAATCACTCTTGCACAACAACCTTAATTTCTATTTCAGGTTAACTAACACCGACTTGCGCACCCAAGCAAGGACATAAATAGAAGACCACCAGCAAATCAGCTCACCCCACTAAACCAAACTTCCTCATCAGTTGACCATGCAATGGCCAAGGTATTGAAGGTTCCCTTGGCTGTAAAGCGAATGCTATAGCATATATCTTATCTGCAATCTATCAGCTTATCAAAATTTCTAAAAGTATTCCACTCACTACCAGTTCCAGGCTGAAGAGGATGATAAATCCTTAAGCCTCCTTTAAACAAACTCTCCAATCTCCCAACAATATACAATTCCAACAGGGAGTGGAGTTTTAGTGGGTAAAAATCCCACACTGTCGGATGCATTGCGCATCTTTCGCTTTTTGAAGGTTTCCCCACTTCCTACGTAAAACAAAAAAAAATATTTTAATTCGTGACCAGAAGATTAACAGAATATTTGTATATTGGTGGTATACATAATCTAATCTCAATTAAATGCTCAAAAACCTTTCTGAAGCAAGATGACAACGCAATACGATCTATAGTTTGTCATCCAGTCGAAAAAGGTACAATAGATGAAACTTGCAGATTGTTGGAGGCTACGCAACTTTACGAACTGTAACATTTGTGGAGTCGTCCTTCAGTCAACCGTCCGGATCATCATTGAAACATTTGTGGAAGAAATATCTTCTTTGCGTAAATTTCTGCCATAGTGTTGTAAATGCCCGTAGAATCTTCCAAAGTGTTTCGTTATTTGTTAAGTGTCACCACCACTACATTTTAATCTGTCTTTTATAATTTTGATATTTGAACTTTTGCGATATTATGGCGTTTTAATGATGATTTAAACTGAGAGAGTGTAAAGATTAAGCCGGGTGTCAGTGATTGCAGTAAATACCCATTGTAAGCAGATAATTTTATTTTTAGCAATAATTTTAGTAAACTAATTAATTAATTATTGTTTCTGCTTGTTATTCTATACAAATTTCGGGTAATTTACTTCAGAGTATATTTACCACTTATCAATGAAACCTGATTATATTGCATTTAAATGTATATTAGATATAGTTACAATTTTCATTGTACTTTAGGGCAGAACTGCTCTCATTGGTTTACAAATTTGAATATAGTGGTAGTATTGTTACTGTTCTTTGTGACTTTCATTTCGTGTGCCCTCTCTACTATTTTTATCCGATATTTAGGAAAAAGTCTGAGGCGCCCATTTACACACGAGCGGATGCCTCATTCCGCCTAGCCGATCGTCTAAACGTACTCTAGAATCCCAACCTAGTCGCTGCATACCATCGAGGGTAACTGTCGTTCCACAAAGGGAACGAGTTATAAATGTGATACAATTAATAAACGTAAGGCTTTTCTATGACGTGCTTGGTAAGTTGATTGCACGTCCGCTTTGTCCAATAGTCTATATGCTTCTTAATGGTCCAATTTCTTATCGCTTCATTTATGGAACTAACGAGTAGTTTGAAAGCCGGACTGGGGCCAGTAAAGTGTGCTCACTTTTCTGGGGTATCTGTTACTTTATGGCCTATAATATCCTTGTGCCAAATTCAGGGTGTTTGCGGTGACCATGGACAGTCTGCACAATGCATTTATACATTCCTCCATAAGTAAAATCCTGAAGCTATAATGACTTTCAGTTATTATAAAAATCAGTTGTATGATATATTTCCTTTTTATATGTTCCTGAAAGAAATAAAAATGGATATATTTTAGGCTAACAGGCTTTGAAAAGTTTGCCTAACTACATCATAATTAACTTCTTTCCTATTGTAACGCGGAAATGTGTCCTCGTTCAAGTTAGTTCTATGGTAGACTGTTTTATACTCTTGATACTTGTAAGTCATTTAAATCATTCTGAATGCCTAGATTTTGTGAAATGTTGCTCCTACCTAAGCATTCAGGGAATAGAATGTAACTTAAAAGCATGGAAACAATGCAGCCGTTTACGGGCAGTTTTACCATAAATAATTTTTACAATTAAATCATTTATCTTTAATTAAACTTTATTTTATCTAACTAGTCATTGAACAAATTTTTTTACCTAATCCGCGGTCACCGATCCATTCATGTAGCATGGTAGTAAGAGAAGGGACACAGGTGCAGAGATGAGCTAGCTAGGAAGGACAATGAAATGAATAAAAAGCACGCAGCTCTCACCGATAGGGCAAATATTTGTGAGTCAGCGTTCTGGGAATAAAATCATGAATTAAATTAAATTAAGTTATAATTAATTTCCAATTAAATAGTGAATAAATTAAATTCTCAAATAAGTATCGAAAATGAGATATGGGGCATAGTAGAGTACAGTATTTGATAGTAAATAAATAATTTTTTTAAGTTTGATTTCTTTGAATAACATAAAATAAATTAATTATGCAACGAATTTATTTAATGAGAAAAATGAAAATAAATTGATATGAATTAATAAGGAAACGGTGCGTAATTCGAAAATAAGTTTGTGGTGGTAGGAATGACAAAAATTGTAAAACAATAATTTCTAGATAATTGTAGAAATAACTCGATTGTTCATGAATGCCATTTTTACTAATCTGTTAGTACGATAGTTGCTGTGTTTGAATAATATTTTAATTTACTACTTTTCAATAATTATTTTTGCTACATTAAACGTTATTTATTTTATGGCATGAATATTTACTTTATTTGCGTATAGCATTAGCCACATCATTATTAATATTGCTAGTTATATTTACGCGTCGATTTTATTCAAACTGTCTTGACTAAGAAACACGATTGATAGGTGTTGGAGCTGTGCAGCACTGGTTGTAGTTTCTGTATAATTTAGATTGACTGAATTAAATATAACAATTGCTAAGTCTTGTGTTTTATTCAAATAGTGTAGGAAAACTGAATTATAACTGGTTCTCTCTTGCTAGTCACGTTGGAAAAAATCATCCCACAAAATAGAACCGTGACACTATTTCGGTATAAAACAACTACTTGTTTAAAGTTTTACTAGATGTAACTCCAAATATTTTTATTTAATAGCACAAATTCGGATTTCTTGAGTTTACTTCGATTTCTGTATAAAAATTTTATGGGTCACAGATTTTGGAAATTTACTACATCATGTTTTTCATGATTTCATTTACATATTTGCCTCTCACTTGCTTTAAAACTTGCTTCTGTCCGCAAGTTGATCACAAACTAGTTGTTCCTACTTTCTGTGACATTTTGATTCAATTTGAAACTTGGCTTTTATCAACTGTGATCACAGTAAATGAAATGATTGACAGTAAAACATTTTCTGAAATGCTAACATCGGACAACAAAATTGGCAATTATATGGAGAAATATGTTTCCATTTAAGTGTCCAATATTTTTTATTAAGAAAATGACAAACAGAAATTATGTTGTGATCTAACAATCTAAGTGAAGGAAACAATAACATTTAAAAATCTACATCAACTAGAAAACTAACAAAAACAAAAAATAATTTTTTGTCCCCTATATTTATCCCCCCACGGCTTTAACGATTTTTACCTGTAAAAAGTTTAAAGAAATTCTAAAGAGTGGTACTAAGAATATATTTATTGACATCTCATACAGACCACACATGTAGCAGCTGTATTAAAAACCTCACGAATAGCAGAAAGTTACGACTAACTTACACGGAATCATATAAATCGGATAATTATTCCCTCAAAATATTATTGGCAACAGAATTTAAACTAGATGAAAAATATTTATGTATACCCAGATTTATATTTTCTTGTTTTGTACACAACACACAGCATCGCTCTTTATCCGAATATTATTCCAATTCATTTGAGTTCATACTCTGTTAAACATTTTTAATGAATCAATATAATTATGCACGAATTAAAAGAGATACTCAAATATTCATCGCATGAGGTTGATTAATGTTGCTGGTTCCTAATATCCGACCCTTGCGGTGCTTCCTTTGTTTACAAGTAATTTTTTCCGTTGATTTTTTATACTAAAATCAATACCCGTTAAATTCCTTTATACGATAATTTTTGTAGTACACATTTTGTTGAAATTTCTAATTTCTTGTGACATAGTTACAAATACGTACCTTGACTTTTCACTAAATTCTATCATTGCTAAATAAAAGAGGAAAAACGCTGTCAACATAATTTTAGAGCATTGGAAGGAGCAAGTAGTATTTAGTCGAAGGAGTAAGTAGTCGTCTCGTAGCCTAGTGGAGTACAACGTCAGAAAATATATATATATACGGCTCAGTGGAGCGCGAGTTCAAATACGTTTCGCGGCCATGACTTACCGAGGCAAGAGTAAATAAACACAGATCGGTGAGACAATATTTGCCTCGCCCACGATCCTATTAGGGTGCCCTAGTGGACACCCTAATCATTAGGCCAACATATGACCGATAACATAACATGTTACGCCTTAAAACGCTCAAAATTAAGAAGAATTCTGTTATTCTCATGAACGTGTCGTATATTGTATCTTTGATAGAAGTTCTCGTGGAAGTGGTTATTGGTTTTATCTATGACAGAAAATTACGTTTGAAACGATTGTAATTCGTTTCAACTCAAGTTTTGAAAGTTTTTGGATTTATATAAAAATCATTACCCGAACTTTTTACCTTTGTCATCATTACATTGTATAAAGTTATTTCCTAAGATGCGTCGGAATAGGAAACGAAAACCTGTCGAGAATGTCAAACAGTATTTCTATTCTATTCTATTCTATTCTGGAAACTCCTTCAAAGAAATTCCTTCAAAGAAACTCTTTCAAAGAATACCTCCTGCAAAATGAAAGGCAACATTGACATGATGCTTTTGCAACATTATCACAGATTATTTTGACGTTTATCGTTTTGTGTGATAAGATATATGAAATGACAATGGTGTTCGTAAAAATTGTAGAATTATTTGGTCTGTATGATCACGTTATACAAGAATACCTACGTTGAATACCACTAAAAAAAACCAATGTTCATTATTTAAGCCACGGAATTCAAAATAAATTATAGACGAAAACTAAAATTATTGAAATGGCGAAAGAAGCAGAATTATTTTCCGCTATTTTGGATACTACTACTGACGTCTGCTGCAAACAGCCATTAACTTAAATTATTCGATTTATAAATACAGATTGTACTAATAATTAAATTGAGGAACGTTTCATAGGATTTCTAGAAATAGAGGATACATCAGGACCTGGACTAGCATCTAAGTTTTTAGACGAAATAAAAAAATTGGATTGGACATGAATAACTGCAGGGGACAATGTTATGATAATGGAGCAAATATGAAAGCGAAATGAGATAATGGAATTCAGAAGCAGAAGCAAAGCAAATGCAGAAGCCTTGTTTTCGCCATTCAAATAATCTTGTATTAAATGATGTAGCAAAATCTAATATAGAAATGGATAATTTTTTTTTGTTAATTAGTTATGAGAACTTTATGAAAGTTTTTCCGCGTCGCCATACAGATTGACTGTATTGTTCAAATACATAGCAAACTTAACTTGAACCTAATATGTTCAACAAGATGGGAAAGTAGAATTAATAGTATAAAGCATAAAACTTATGATGCACTTAAGATGAAATGTTAATGGGTCCTCATGGAAATAAGACGCTACTGTCAGAAATTCGTTTTTCACTTATTCTTCATTCTGGACCTGTTTAGGTAATCTTGCTACTAGCAGCAAACAAGTATAGCGCAGGCCATGAGCACATGTTTAATTACAACTGATCGATATAAAACATTTTGTCATGTTATTTTTAGGTCGGAGGGTTGTTCTTTCGTGTTCTTAGGGTTGTTCTGACGTGACTTGAGTGAGAGGGGACTTATATGTGGGCTAGCGTAGTAATCCCCTGCTCACAATTATAGGTATCTGACTGTTTCGTTATTTTATAAGATAGCACTTTAGTTTAGCTATTTGTAGCAAAGTTATTAATTGAATAATTGACGCGGAACGATCTATTCTAAATCCCTCTGTTAGCCCCACTTAATGCAGAATAAAACCCCACTTAATTAAAATTAATTAAATTGTATTGGTCGTAGAAAATGTTTACATGCAATTCAGTGGCTCGTTCATTCCCATACGTAAAATAAAATAATTAACGCTTTGCCATTAATAAAATAAATCAACACTTGAATAAAATGACTTTATGATTTCAAAGAAATATTAAACTAGGTACTTACAGATTTTGCTGCTGTACACAAACTATTTATTATTTTAGAGTAACACACCATTATCTTAATTATTTATTTGTATTTCTTTTGGCTTTACCTTGATCAACACACTTGTTACTAATTACACTCGACTTTACTTTATTCATCAAAATTATACGCAAGTTAGTTTATCTCAATTATTCCTAAAAATACTAATGCTAAGTACCGAACTGCATTAGACAAATGCATAATAAAATACTTAATAAATTTATGATCACACTTCAATTAGACATGACTTTTTATTTCATTATTAATCTAATATTGTTTTATTCCGGATTATTATTTCGCTACTTAGTCGGACATTACGACCTCCGGCGAACGCCGAAAATTACTATACCTCTACTAGAATTGGGCATCGTTTCTACAGTGTATATAAACTGATCCCCTTCCACATACCGATATGCATATTTTTCGTCATGATTAATTTGTACATAACTAACACATTATAGAACCTTCGTTATTCCCCTCTTCTGGAAAAATACATTTAGTCAATGTATTCCACTGAAGTGTCTATACTGCTGTCAGGATAATTACCTTTTATCGTAATTCAGGTGAATCAAATCAGAGGTGCTTCTGATACCTATACTAATAAACCGCACACAGCGTCCATTCATTTATTATCAATAAATTACCAGTTAAATTTATTTGGTCACTTACGCGCTGACAGCGCACTCGGCTTAAACCAAAGTTGAAAATTTTGAATACATTCAGGCTAAAACAAATAGGTAGAAATTCAAAAAACAGTGTATATAAACGTAAATCTATAGTGTCAAATACAATAAATCACACAGAAGATTATCGTTCATATAGAGCTTTTAAACAAATGCTACTGATATTTAAAGCAAGCTTTATATAGCCCGTTGTACATTAATATCTATCAATGTGTGTTTTACGTTTGTTATTTATGCTGATTCCGAATATATGTATGCAAATATCTATCTACAATTGATGTGCTTATTATTGTTGATCATTTAGAATCACCGTATCTCGGGTAATTATTTGTATAAACCAGCGGAACAAGCAAGCGAAATGCGATTACAAGCAAGCACAAAACAATTATTTTCAGTACATATGTATAAATGTAGATTTGTAAGCTAGAAATATAAGCTGCTCGTGTTATTGGTTGGAATGTTTGGTCAGAAGTAATTTATTATATAATTCTTTTTATATACATTAACTTTGCGTAAGCCGCAGACTACATTTCAACTTATTATTTTGACGCAACCGACATATGAGAAGTCCGACAAAAATTGGAAAAGTAAAGAACTACACAAAATAAAATTATTTTATTAACCCTTATGTACATACCCAACTTTTACCTCGTTATAATACACCCAGAATACCCGGGTGCCCACCACTAGTGTTTATAATTTATTGTTATATGACATACACTTTATTCTTAACATTTGATTGTTGTACAATTATTTATCCTTGCAGAGTTAATCACATCATGGAGAAAGAACTATCGAGGTCCGAATTTGATAGCTACATAGTAATCCCTAATCGAATTTTCTTGACTTTTTCTTACATTTATCGTATTTTCAATTAAAAACCTTTGTGCTCAAAGAGTTCGAAGAGGAAAATAAAGACGAAGGTTTGCTGCTGGGTGAGATCTTACACGAAGAGCCGCCATCAGATGTGAGAACTGAAGGCGAGTCATCCAAAAAAGGAGCAGAGAGCGAGACGCTGAGTGACGAGAGCGAGAGGGAGAGTCAAGCAGCTAGTACGCAGAGGTGAGAGGTACGCCAGCGACAAATGATACAAGATAGAAAATGGAGACACCGCTTGGAGTGAGACACCGGCTCATCAAGTACATCAAACTCTTTCCCACAACGTTTTATGCCAAACAAGTGGCCTACATAGATCTACAGAAATTGTATCAGTAGGAGATACTTTCAACAGCCTTATTACAGTCAAAATGGTAGATCGGATTGTTTGGTATACTAACAAAGAAGCTAACAAACTATCCGCAAAGATTGTGGATGGCAGTCAGTAACAAGAAATGTATGCTTTTATTGGAGTTTTAATTTATTTTAAGGTTGATAATTCAAATTTTGATCATATATGTGAAATGTGGGAAAGTACTTCATACCCTTTTACTCCGAGTCAATGGATGTCAACAGATTTTGTTCCATAATGCGATTTATTCGATTCGACGACATCGATAGACGCTAGCTACAAGCATAAAAAGATAAAGCTACTCCCATACGTGAAATTTGGACAATGTTCAATTCAAATGGAAGTAAAATGTACAAGCCCACATCAAATTTGACAATTGATGAACAGCTTTAAGCTTTTCTAGGCGACAGAAAGTTTACGTAGTCACATAAATACGGGATTAAATGTTCATGAGAAATATCAAGGAGAGAGGTTTGTAAAGAACTTGCAGCGTCATTCAAAGGAAGTGGCAGAAATATTACCATGGATAATTATTTTACTACACTTCCACTTGTTAAACACTTATTTTTATGGAAATTAACTAATAAATAAATAAGTAAACCTTTATTGGCATAATATTATACGTACAATAAATAAACTTTTATTGGCATAATATGGACGTACAATAAGTCAATTATAAAAATAACAACCATAATCCTATACTTACTTATTTACTTACTCCATGCCTCTACAGCTCTTGAATGGCCTTGGCCTCCTTGACGACATTCGCCCATTCTGCTCGATCCCATGCCTTCTTCCGCCAGCCTCGGGCTCCCATGCTGCGAAGGTCATCCTCTACATCATCCAGCCACCTCTTTCTCAGACTGCCTCTACTCCTGTGTTCCTGTGGTTTTTCCAGGAATACCTTCTTGACCGAATTGCTGTCCCCCATGCGATGAACATGCCCCAACCATCTCAGTCTACTTCTTTTAATTTTTGTCAGAAGATCTGGTTGTCCATAAAGTATGTGGAACTCTACATTTGTTCTAATTCTCCATTCTCTATTCTCTCTCACAGCAAGAGAAATCTTCCGTAGTATTTCCTTTCCCAGACCCCTATTCTGTTCTCATCCACCTTTGTCAATATCCAAGTTGCAGCACCATAATACATAACTGGTGGTATTACTCTATAGACTCTCAATTTTAACCTTCTTGATAACAAAGTTGACCACAGGAGAGATAATAATGATTTGTAGCATCTATTGGCGAACAACATTCTTTCTTTAATCTCTGTCTGAACTTCGTTAATCTCTGTGATCACAGACCCAAGATATTTAAATTCCGAGACTCTTTGAAAACTATAACAGTCTATAATTATGTCTGTTTGGTAATGGTGGTCTCGACTAGCAATCATGTATTTCGTTTTTCCCTCATTAACCTATTCCATCTTTGTGCCCTCCCTTTCCATTTGACTTAAACCCTTAGATACGAATTTTTGGCTTCTACTTATCAGTGCTATATCGTCTGTATATGCCAGATACTGTAGCGTTCTGTTGAAAATGGATTCTCTTCGGTTGCTATCTATATTCCTCATGACTTTCTCTAGAGCAACGTTGAAGAGTAGTAGCGACAGGACATCCCCCAGTCTAAGTCCTCGTTTCACATCAAAAGATTCTGACAGCATTCCTTGAAATTTCACCTATGATATTGTTTGCCCCAAAGTCAATTTGGTTAGTACAAAGAGTTTATTTAGTATTCCAAGCTCCAACATTGCTGCATAGAAGCGAGGTCTCAAGACACTGTCATAAGATGTGGATGACAGTGTCTGATTAGATGTGGATCTCCCCTTTCTAAATCCGCATTGAAATTCACTCTCCACTCTCCACAAATGGTTGAAATCGGAATGCTATTATTTTGTAAGTACTTTATAACTCATATTGAGCAATGAAATTCCTCTAAAATTTATCCTATACTATATACACAAATTCATAGAACCTCTATTATTATTATAGTGACTAATTGATACATACAAATATATATTTTCTTCTTTCGCTGACATTTAAATACAAATGGAGAAAGTCAAATTTCGTCGCCTCCTCGTTACAGGAATTAATAATTTAAAAGCAAAAGATGAGAGCATATCATCAGTATAAATATACCTAGTTTTACTAATTATAGTTTAAAAACAATTAACAAAATTCTTGATAAATTAAATAAATTTTATATTGTAATTGATTGCTAATGCGATTTAAATACAAAATCCATGCAACTCAACTACTTGCTAAATTTTTAACATTACTTACAGAAAAAAAAGGACCTTCCTCCACTTCTCCCCTCTATGACTCTGCTCCAAACCTTCCCCTCCTCCTCATGCCTCTATGTGCCGCCCCTTATTCTTCCAATCTCTTTCAAAATTCTTTTATTAACTCTTTTCCACTCCCCTTCTTGCACTAAACATACCTGCAATTCTCACCAAGCATTCTTTCCCCTTCCTTCCATTCAAAACCCCGACATTCTCTCATCCAAAGCAACCACGTTTCATCAACCCTTATTACAAATTCTACATATTGTCTCTTTATTATTCATCCAATATCTATTACCCCGTTCTTGACAACCACCTGAAATCTCGCGATCATCTTGTTTAATTAAGACCTTAAATATTCAAGCATCCCTTCTACCACCCTTATCCATTCATACTTACTATTAAACCTGCTACCACATATTCTTTCAAACCATTCCTGCCTTTCCACATCTATCATTCTCTCTACTACGTCATTCACCATTTCTTTTCTCTCCAAGATCCTTTCTTCCAAAATCTCCAATTCTCATCCATCCATACGTTTCTTTCAAACTTGACCATCTTCTTTAATTAACTATTCGAGCGCATTATTGTTGGTTTTGGAACTTTTACATTCCAAAACAAATGCATGCCCAGAAATGTAGAGAAGAACATTCTACTTTATTAGGTTTTCACGAATATGTTGCACTTTGCTCGTACGTGCCGAATAAAAAGAAAGATGTCATTTTATTATCGAAAATGCATTTTGAGACTGCTGTAAATGATGATGAACAAAAATAGTCTAATATGAGCACTTATTACAATAAATATAAAACTAGCGTAGATCAAATGGATCAAATAAATTTTAAGCCGACACAGCACATACAGGCGCACTGAGAGATGGCCACATGCTATGTTTTTCAATATCTTAGCCATAGGCGTTCTTGCTTCATTTATTATGAGAACAATCAAATGATCCAACAGAAAACTAATTACCGACGTACTTTCTTGCGTCAACTGAAAGAGGAGCTGGCAAAATCTTTTATTGAGGAACGTTCCGTGAATGGTCAAATAA
>WYDF02040046.1:0-12483 GCA_009867245.2 Adranes taylori | reverse complement strand
TATTCTAGGTGGTCTGTGGATCTAATGATTTCAATATCTAAGTAATGGATTTTGTTGTTGTTTTCGCTTTCAATTGTAAATTGTATATTTTGATGTATTGCAACAGAACCCTTAAAGCAAGATACAGAGAGCATCAATATGCAACAAGAAGACCGGACATTTACCACTCACATTACACCAACCACCTATTGAACAGCAATCGCCAACCACCAACTGAGCACGATTTCTTGGTACAATAATCAAAAGAATTTTAGCTAAAAATGAGGTGCTTCGGGCAAAACCAGCTATGTCAAAAATTGCAATTTTTGGGCAGATGAAAAAAAAAACGTAGTCACGTAAACATGGTGCATTCTACCTAAATCATTTTTTGACTATTCAAAGTTTATATGTTAGCGGAGTTTTACACATTGGCTTGTACTATTCATTCGAAAGGTAAATTACCCTTCAAAAGTCAGGCACTTCCTGACATAGGCGCTTTTTGCCTGAAACGCAATGTTTAAGAAACACGCAATGATTTATTACAACACGAGAAGTTTTATATTTTCTTAGTGGAAAAGATAAATAATATAACAATTAGATTGCAAAATGAATTATTTATTTACAGAATGAAAAAAAAATAATTAAAAATTAAATCAAATTGAGTAATATAAAATGTTTTTCTTAGCTAATATTCTTCTTCGCCACTTCTATTGTCCGATAAGTCCATTTCGAGGTTCCCATCTTGATCAACTGTTGCCAATTCGGCAATCAAATATCTGTAGAAAGCTTGACTTTCAAGTCTTAAAAGAGGAAACAGTTTGTTTCTTTGTTTTGTGTTTCTTAAGTTCACTTTCCACCAAGCCCCAGAATAACTAAACCTTATAGAAATGTGATGTTTTCTGTCATCAAATTCATACATCATTAGCCTTTTGAGTTTAATATTCTTCTTGGCAGCAGCTTCGAAAAAAGTTTCCACTGATTTTCTCATATCAAAAACCATTAATTTTTCAACATTAAAAATATTAAATGGACTGGGTTTTTTCCTGTAAGAGCGAATTAGTTTATCCCATTCCTGCGGCACTTCAATAGTTTGTGTCTTCTTGTCTGTAGATATTAACGCAAAATCCATGTGAATTGGAAGATACGAATGTCCTCTCAGAGGCAAAAGATATGTAATTTTATCAACAATCTTTAAACAATGCACCAGTGTGTATAAGAAATAGACAATTACAAAAATTTTATTCTGGTTTGAGCATTCACCCGAGATTGACAAGGGTTGTTTTTGTAGAAGTGATATATTTTCAAACATATATTGCTTAGGACATGTGCTGTTTTTATACATATTAAATAAACAGTATTATTAGTAACATCAATGACTATAAGATTGTGTTGAAGTAACGAAATTATCATATTTTGACATGGGTGGTTTTTGGCAGAAGACCCTCAAATGTTATTACAAAAATACTTTATTTGAAAGTGGAATTACGCGATAAATAAATATATAGTAAAATTTTTATGAAAGATTTTAATTGAAGCCTTCATCACCCGCATAAAGATATGTGTTAAACATGTGATTTGTTAAATATGAAGGTTATAGCTACCTCAAACCCTGATTGAAAGATCAGCGTAATGTAAGATGTAAGTAATGCTGAACTGGCTAGAAAATGTTTAAAATATCAAAACTTGGCATTAAAGAAACCAGACAACTATTTCTCTTCTTCGTTTGATCTACTAAAGGCCCTTCTGTACCCCAAATTATCAGTTTATATGTCCTTAATGAAGGTTTTCATAATATTAATGACAACAAAGTTCATATGTATGCATGGGAGTGAACTGTAGCTTCTAGAGGTACGGAAGAAGTAAAATCTTGCTGCGTGAAACATATTCACTGTTAGAACCCAAGCCCATAGCATACAGTGATATGTGTGCCGGACAGAACCGAAATATTAAGCTTGCACTGGTATGGTTTAGAATTGATCAATCAACTGACAATAACATAAATGAAATTGACCACAAATTTCCATTGTCGGGTCATCCATTTCTTCCAAACGACAGGTATTTTTGAGTTGTGGAAATAGCATGAAAGGAAAAGTATCAATTATATACTGCGCAAGATTATTATAATCTATACTGCTCAAGACAAATCTCTAGAAGAGGTAATATGAAACTGGAAAAAATACGGACGGAAAAAAAATAAAATGGCTGAAAATATGGGGGGATGAGGTTCAAAAGTGATGAACCGCACACATTTTTTTACAAAAAGTATATTTTTTTATTTCAAAACAAGGAAGACCTAAACATCTCAGGAAAATTATTGCAAAATATTGCCACTGCAATAAACCTCAAAACCTATAACAAGTGAAAAATACATGGCAAGTGTAAAGGAGAAAGAAATAAGTGAAAAATATAATTTTTGTTTTAATTTTTAGTTATCTTGACGAAGTAATTATATTACACTTGTTTAAGTTACATTAAAAAAGAAGATATTAGCTTTTTTTAATATAACTAATATTAATTATTAACAAACTTAATTATTCGTGTATTTACCTATCTTTATTTTAATTATTTTTTACATTAAAAATTCGGGACGTGATCGCCACCCCATCTTTCATATACTGGAAGTCCTACGTTTTGTTATATCTTGCATAAAACAATAGTTGAATCTTTTAATTTTAACTGTCACCTTATAACTCGTCTATTAAAATCAATTAGCACAATAGTGTTTAAGGTAAACTGAACAACATTAGTCTAACCCATGAATCGATAAATCGCGTACCCATGAATCCCCCGGTTCCCATATTTGCATATGGCCACATATTAGCGTGGCCGTAGTTTTCCGCAGCCTACGGCTGGTCTTGACTTATTTTTTTCCAGTATTTGCCACCGGCTCTGACGGAGATTTGTCAAGGTCCACGATCACTCTTGACTCTCTTTTCTAGTAATTTGTAAACACCAGTCAGGCGTGCGATAGACTTCCTTGGCCTTGTGAATTCGTCTATGCATGAATTTGCTTACCATTAATTCCCTGATCTCTAGAAATTCCCTGGAAATTTTACAAAACAAGAAACACCCTTGTTAAATTGTTATACTTTTACATATATGTAAAATTGTGATTGTAGGCAAAAATGTTCAAATAAAATCGAAGATGCTTTAGGTAGACTATATAAAAAGTTGATTCGAATTTCTTATCTTTTACAGTTTTTCAGATATATTGAAAAATATTTTCAGCAGCATCGGAATTATTTTGTTCAACCAATAACACGAGCAGCTATATGTGTGCAATATTTTCTCCTAGTTTAAAACTGAATATGTTGTGAAAAAATATAGTACATTTCCGCCATATTGAATTTATATAAAAAAAAAAAAGAAAAAACCGTTTTTGCGGAACACTTATGTGCACCTGTGTACCAAATTTCATGCAAATCGTTCCAATAGGTTAGGAGTAATTTTTGAACGTAAAGCCATACGTACGTACGTACAGACACTGAGAAATACGACTTTCTTTTAAATTTTTGAGCAAGAACAACTTATTTTGAAAAAAAAATATGTTTGTGGTAGATTGTTCCTTGGAGTCTCTTGGTTGAATTACATATAAATGGTTTACACTGATGAAGGTGATTTAGAAAAAAATATCAAACATGAATCCTATATCTTTCCTCTATCTATACGTATTACATACGTATATGGTATATGAAACATATATGATATACGTGAAACGTATATGAAATATACAGGGATACGTATAAGGTATACCTACATGGACTTGAAATTCCCTTTGTTTTTATTTCTTATAATATGTTATTATTGAAAGTGGTATAAATCCGTTTGGAGCTAAAAAATCGTTAATTTTCTTTAACAATTGTAATAATTTACTATTGCATAATAAAATCGAACAGAGTTACAGTGTTAAAAACATCACCCGAATTGATTAATGTTTGCTAATATTTTTAATTAACTCAAAACGCAAATCCTTAAATATCTCGATGTATGAAAACATGGACTTTTACCACTTCCAAAAATAACGAGTCATATATGCTATTATTTAGACCTTAGATGTATATATGATTGCTGAATGTCGGTCGACATTGCGACATTGTTACTTAGTAAAGGCCATGTCTTTGGTACGGTTAGAGTTACACCCTCATGTGTGGTATTATTTTAAATAGAATCACACGAGCTATCAAAGTATATAAAAATATACAGGGTTTTACTAAATTTTTTAATTGCTCAAAATGGGCACAGTATATTGATTTCATCAGATTGGTAGAATTGAAATCCATTAAACTTATATAGGCTCCTCATGTTTCATTTTTCCAACTTTCATAGAAACCGAGATATTTGTAACAATTTCGAGCAGAAACAATATAGAGCAGAAACAATTTTCAAGGTCAAATTACTCCCAAGATTACATGTGTGATTTTTTCAAGCTGACTTATTTACTTTAGCATTAAAGGACCTTTCGATTCAAGAAATTTAAAAAAATTACTGCAAAGTTTTTGGAAAAATGGACTACAAAATGTTCAAAAAAAGAACACCTGTATATATGTTAAATTGTGATGATAAGGGGTTTTAAGTATTCTATAAAATAACGTTTATTCGAATGTCCTATCTTTTATAGTTATGTTGAGTAGTTAGTTTGAAAAGTATTTTTAAACTTTGAACGTGGCAACGTTGCGTTCCGTACAAGCCAGAGACATCGGACTTTTGTCCACGGCGCATAGTATGAGCCACTAAATGTACGCAAAACGTCAGCCTTCTAGTTTAAAAACTGAATTTTGGTGAAAAAATGGCGCATTTCCGCCATATTGGACTTATTAAAAAAAATCATTCTCTCTGAACAATAGTGAGTACCTTCCTACCAAATTGGTCCAATAGGTTAGGAGCAATTCTTGAATATACATATGTACGTACATCCACACAGCAATGAAAAATTTCACTCTTTTTTTTGTGGCAAATTGTTCCTTATGGATCCCTCTTTAAATTACATATGAACGGTTTGCGGTGATATGAATACAAGAGACATACTATGGTGAAAAAATCTCAAAACATGAATCCTAGATCTTTCATATACCTATAGGTATATAAGGTACCTTTAGGAGCTAACATAAGCATGTATTACTAGAAGTCCATATATTACTAGATAGAAATATAACAATTGTATTTAATCAAAAAAAATTATAATTACTACCAATATATACTTGCTACTTTATTAATTAAATGAAATTTTGATTTAGAAACTCGTGTGTTTCAGTAACTTGATATCACCCTCGTTCTCAAATAATTAGTCCACATAGCCTACCACATTAGGTTTTCACATGTATGCGTACGGGCGTGTACGTTCAGCGCCTTCTTCGTAGTAAACCTCAGACAGAAGTAATTCATTGAAATCGCTTTTCACCAGAATGAGTAAGCATGTGACTCTCCAAATAAGCCTTCTTTGCAAACTTATAGTCACAAGTACTACACTGAAATGGTTTTTCACCCGTGTGCTTTCGTTTATGTAGCGTCACGTTAGGTTTCTTGAGATTTAAAGTCACATACAGAACATTTAAACAGTTTTTCACCCGTATGCAATCGAGTGTGTAGTACAAATATACTCCTGTCTCCAGACTTATATTCACAATCAAAATACAGAAATAATTTGTCACTCGAGTGTGTTCCCGTATGATCCATGAAGAAAGTCACAAACAAAACGTTTAAAAAATGTTGCACCCGAATGGATACGGGTGTGACGTACTAATGCCCACTTGCTTCCAGTTTGCAGCTACAATAAAAACACTGAAATAGTTTTTCACCCGTGTGTGTGCGTCCATGTTCCATAAAGTTACTCTTCCCAGCAGATTTAAAGTCACAAACAGAACATTTAGACAGTTTTTCGCATACGGGTGTGAAGTACTAATGTGTTACTGCTTGCGCACTTGTAGTCACAATTAAAACATCTAAATGGGTTTTCACTCTTCTTGTTCTTGTGCGCTTTTCACTTTGATGTCTACGCTAGTGGCGTACTATGTACTCCTGCTTGCAGTCTTGTAACCACAAACTAAACACTGAAATGATTCTTCATTTGTATGCACACATTTGTATGTTCATGTATTTTTAACCTACTCAACTTATAACATTTATAGTCGCAATGAGAACACTGCAATAACTTTTTACTTAAACGCGTAGAAGTGTCTGTTTTCAACGTATCCTTGCTTTGGAGTCAAACACCGAAACATCTTCAGTTATAGATTAGGAGGTCCTCGAAACGCCGTGAATACGTTCATGTTGCTGTGCTTTTCATACTCATAACTCTGCAGTCGTAAAGTCAAAACTAGTCCACTGATAGGATCAGAAAATTTGAACGGATGACTGTTCAACTTTTCTGGCTGAGTAAAGTTATTTATAGAAGCCTCTATTACGTTTTTAAGTTCCACTTCATACATACTTTGAGACATAATTTTTGGTAATATCCGGTTTAGAATCGATGTTTTCTTAGCTTTCATCATGTTCCTCTAAAACATGAAACTCTTGGCTTGTGATGATATCATTGACTTCCGCATTTTCAAATTTAGGCTTCTACAAACTTCTTCTTTTTTGGTGCTTTACACTCTAATTTTGTTATAATACATCAACTAGGCTTAAGTATACATTATTTTCTAGCTTTATATTTTCTTAAAGATTGTATGTTTCTACTTTATACGCTCTATCATTGTTTATTTGTCCGACTCTATTTACTCCGAAGAAAGTTAATTTTTGATGCTTACTTGTTTCTTTTGTTTAAAACAGAGTATATTTCTAGATTGTAAAACAAGAAATAAGATACAAAACTCATGTTTCGTAGTCTAAAATAAAATATATATGTCTGCGATCATATGGTACATAATTTTTAACACTATAGTAGATTACCCGTGTGAATAAACAGACGTTTCTTGATAGAACCCTTTCGGTTAGATCCAGCTCCATATTCAAAGTAAGTAGTCACAATGTAACTATTTCAATATTTATTTCACCCATGTGAAAAAGGTTCTGTTTAATGTTTGATTAATGCACTTTTTTCTCTAAAACTGGAATTAAATTCCACATATTTGTATGTTTTCTCGTGAGTATAAATGATTTTGTGTTTATTTAAATCAGTTCTTTCTTTAAAGCTAGAATCTAGTTATAAACATGTGTATCATTTATCTCCAGTATGAATGAGTATGTGTCTATTTAAAGAATTTTTTACTCTGAAGCTAGAATCGCATTGTAAACATTTGAATGGTTTCTCGCCAGTATGAATAAGCTTGTGGGTGTTTAGGGAAGATGCTTGGGTGAAACTAGAATCGCATTGCAAACATTTATATGGTTTTTTGCCGATATGAACAAGCTTGTGTCTGTTTAAACTACCTTTTTGGCTGAAACTGGTGTCGCATTCAGAACATTTATATGGTTTCTCGCCAATATGAATATGGCTATGTTTATTTAAAGCACTTTTTTCTCTAAAGCTAGAATGGCATTGCAAACATTTGTATGATTGTTCTCCGGCATGAATAAAGTTGTGTCTATTTAAATCACCTTTTGCTCTGAAGCTAGAAACGCAATATAAACATTTATATGGTTTTTCTCCAGTGTGAATAAGATTGTGTTTATTTAAAGCACTTCTTACAGTGAAGCTAGAATCGCACTGTAAACATTTGTATGGTTTTATGCCGATATGAACAAGCTTGTGTGTATTTAAATGACCTATCTGGCTGAAACTAGAGTCGCACTGTAAACATTTGTATGGTTTTTTGCCGGTATGAACAAGCTTGTGTTGATGTAAATTACCTTTTCGTTTGAAACTCGAGTCGCATTCTAAACATTTATATGGTTTATCTTCAGTATGAATAAGCTTGTGTGCATTTAAATGAGCTTTTTGCCTGAAACTAGAGTCGCATTCTAAACATCTATATGGCTTTTCGCCAATATGAATATGGTTGTGTTTATTTAAAGCACTTTTTTCTCTAAACCTAGAATCACATTGTAAACATTTATATGGTTTTTCTCCAGTATGAATAAGGTTGTGTCTTTTTAAAGCACTTTTTTCTTTGAAGCTAGAATCGCATTGTAAACATTTATATGGGGTTTCATCAATATGAATAAACTTTTGTTCATTCAAACGATCTATTTTACATTCGTATTTAATCTCTAATTGCTGGCTATCATTGGACAATAATTCATTATGGATATTGTCAATTTTAATATCCACATCAGTTTCATCATTTGCGATTTCTTCTGTGGTTTCCAGATTTGTAGTATCATCAAATAATATCATGGGTTTTATTGAACTTATGTTTGAATCAAAACCTAAACATTTGTAGGGTACTTCGTCTGTATGTATATTTCTTGTCAAGGGACTGTTATGTGCAAAACTAGTATCATAGTCAATGTAAATTTCTTCGCCACTTACAGGATCTTCTGTCTCGCTTTTAATTTCGTCTTTAATTTTCAATTGCTGTACGTCAATCAAGAATATTTCACTATGCAAAATGTCTATTTTAATATCCACTTTAGTTTCATCTCGTACTTTTTCTTCTGCAATTTCCAGATTTATATGTTCAGATTTTATCGAATTCATATCCATCTTACCACATATTTATGTTAAGAAAAGTTTTATACGAATCTAAAACTAATTATATACGTTGAACGAAATAATATTGATGATCGAATAGTCTTACATAGGTGTGTTATATATATATAAGTAAATATTTATCAGCCGTATTGAACAGTAGACGCTAACGAAAGCTCACAGCTATGTGATGTTGCCAGTTCTCGCATTGCCAACTTACGTCTATATAACTTACTCAAAACTGCACCTGCACTCTACAGAATACGTGCACTCTTCAGAATCACGAGTATGTAATGTCATTATATCTTTTAGGTTTTGAACATAGCACATTTACGAAGTGTTGTATTGAATGTTACCTATGAAATTTATAACAACAATTTAGCAAGACTTCAAATTTATCTACGCATATCAGAACGATGCGCAAAATTCAGTATATGAAAACTATGTCGTATGCAACGAACGCATGAGAAATCCTAACCATCTTCTGACTTAAGGGCAAATTTCTTGCTTCTGATTAACTGGCAACGAGAGTTGTTTATATAATTTACCTACTGAGGTGAAGGGTAAATAAAGTATAGGTTTCCATTTATGTATCGAAAGCCAGTGTTGACTTTACTCGGTATTCCATTAAAATTAACTGTAATCATTCCATAATTTGAAACTTGAAAAGTACATTCATTTAGTTCGGAATAGAATCCATTTTCGTGAAATAAATATGTTTGTTCCTAGTACGAATTTACGCTTGCGCTTATATTTCTATTATTTGGAATGCACTGTAGCCAGCCAGAATTTGTAATCCTTTTTATAGTATGTACTCAGTGGTTCATAGAAAGTTGACACGATTTCACTATAATGGAATTGCATCATCTCGTAGATCAGAATATTATTTTTTCTAGCAACCGGATCAGTTAGGACTTGCAGTAAATTTCTAGTAGGCAGAGAATATAAATTTCTAGTACAATCCACTCCATTCCGAAAAAGATCTAGAAGCAGTTCTTGCGGCGGTCCATAGCTTAAGATGATCGGTACCTCAATTATTGATCAATAAAACTTTTTAAAATTTTGTCCTTGTATAATTTCAATTTTATTGTCAATCATTAGCCTGAAATTTGCAATGTTAACTAGTGCTTGTTTACTTAAAATGATTTTAACCATTCCATAGTTATTGTACGATATACTAAACTTTCTTGTCGACGACGATGATGGAGGCTCTTTTATGGATATACTACTGAATAATTCGAGAAATATTTTCGGTTTTCCTTTCTAACACCAGTTGAGTGGAAAACTACTAATTCCATCCATTCAGGAACGGTGAAAAGTAGGTTATGCCCATCTACGGCTAGTTTTACCGAACACTCAAAATTAGGAATTGCTAAACCCATTGATAATTGATAGGTTTCATTGATCGCAAAAACGAAAGGGTGATAGCTTTCATCGATCGCAATATTGTACATGAATGTCTCTTCCGATACGTTCCTTTCTAAATTCATTTAACGTTACTAAATACTGAACTTTCTGATTAGCCTTCACGTATATCGCATTTATGTGTTCATCACCAAGTTGGTTTTCGGTTAAATCATTTACCATGTCCGAAACAAGTATTTCGCTTTTTGAATATCGGATTGTGATATGATATCGTTCCAGATACAGTGCTCGTTCTTCCAACTCGCTTCCTAGATACCGGCATGGGACGACAGGTTTCAAAAGACTATAATGTTTAATTCTCATTTCATTTGGATTGAGTGTACTAAATTCATTAGGTTTGAAGTCTGGAACATCAACTTGAACATCCACAATAATACAGTTATGCGTCGACGACGACATTATAAATCGATGTTTCAGCTGAGATGATCAAAGCACGACTAAACAATTTTGTATTTTTTTCCGATCTAGATGAGTTTTCCTACATGATTTTTCAGTGGATTATAATCATAAACCGTATCGCTGATTATGAGTCAATAGGCATTCGTCTGATTTTGAAAACTTGTTCAGATTCAATTTCAATTTTCATATCGATAACAGGAGACTTGATCCTATCGTTTTGATTGGACACATCAAAAACGAAAGGCATTTGTTTTTGAAATCATTATAGTTGAATATAGGATCGTTTTCATATCGCTTGTAGTAAGAAGCTTGTATATTCTTGTACATTAGAAATAATGCAGTATAGTTATTATCAGCCATTTTTAAATTCATATTCTCATATGGATAGGCTTCAGAAGGCTTCTGGTTGAGATAGAGTTTCACATTTAGACTAAGACCGTCTAGTTCAGTAATATCTTTCTTGGGCTGGTCTTTCCAATTTGGTTGAAATCCCAAAATCAAATATCTTGATCGTTCATCTTTCGTTGAAGTTTTCACATTCCAAATATCTTTATTCGTTTTACACAATGCTGTAAGTTCGTGGAGCGTCCATTTTTGAAATGGAATAGTAATTGCATTGTTTTCATTAATTCGATCATAGAGCTGAAGACGAGTTTCATCACTTAATGTAATGTGTGGAATTTTCCAATCAATTCGCGTTATTGTAAATACTGCATCTTTTGTATTAACGCTCTGGTAGCAATTATTATCTGTACGACTTCGAATCAATATTAGTTCTTGTCTTGCCAATTATTAGTTCTTGTCTTGCCAAAATTTATTTTTGTCGAGAAAATTCAATTCTTGTTTATTAGTAATCGGGCACCAGCCAGAACCTTCTAATGCATTGGCCTGCGCTTTATTATACGATACATAGCCTTTGAGCAGACTTGTCATTCCAGAATTTTTCACACTATCAATTTCTTGTGAATTTATTAGATATTTTATTTCTTCAAAGAGAAACACGAATGTATTATTCGTTAATTTCACATCAGGAGCGGCAGCAGCAGCACCTTCACCAACAGGAGCTGGTATTTTTATTTGTCCTTCAAGATAGATATAACTATCCGATGGCGATGTAATTAATTCTTCTTGATTAAGTCCAAAATTTGTCGATCTCGGTGCGTAAGAATCATATTCTTTCTTTATAATTTCAGTAGTGAATTGAATGCCTTGAAATAGATTTAGTCTTGCATGCTCCATTTTCTCGTACAAAACGAAAACCAAGGGATTTTAAGATTCAAATACTTTTACTTGTTAATTTCAAGTCATTTTCATCACTATTGCAAGTATTGTTATTGTTGCTGTTATTATCAACAAAACAAATACCTATAAAAAAATTTAATTCGAGATTAACTACGATTTTTTTGGTATAAGATGCGCAGCGTTATATTGTTGATACTTTGAACGCTAATCGGCAAATAAATGATATTCCCAGGATTTATATTGATTTTGTAGCCGGACGGAAAGAGGAACTTTTATAATTTCCACCAGCTGATCCGATACATGTAAGGAATTCGCATTCAGTACTTTTGGAGAATATCCTAATAGTTGTCCGATAGTATTCTCTTGACTAAAGTCAATATCGTAAACGCACTTGATTTCAGATTTAAATGTATTGTTATTCACTTTTAATGAAATCATTTCTTCCGATTATTTCATCATCATAATCGTCGTCGTCGCCGTAGAAGAAGAAAATTCCTTCTGAAGTATTCTTCAATATCGGAAATTTTATAAGATCTAGTTGGAATTTCTATTTTTCCATTATTGTTCTTATCGTAGATGACAAGATTGTTTACACTTTCTTCGATATTCGGGATCATATTCCATGAAAGAAATCCTACTAATCCAATGCAGTATTCAGCATTTGAATCTAACTGGATTGGCGGATAATTGTCTGCAGTTAGCACAGAACTATTACCTTACAACGTAAATATATGCGACCGCACTTGTAGGAATCGTATGACTGAAATGAATCATGATTGTATCGAATCGCATTACCTCTTAAATAGTTTACAAGCTCATCGGGTGGCCGAAGATTTCCAGACGAATCAAAATATTCAACTAGATTTCCA
>WYDF02040024.1:0-12484 GCA_009867245.2 Adranes taylori | reverse complement strand
ATTTTTTGTATATGCATTAAATCACTTTTATAGATATGTTTTGTATCTAATGCATTTTTCACATATAAATTATTACATATTCTTCAAGATTATTTGATTTTTCTAATGAAACGGAATGTTATAATTCTTTGATTTTTGTATTTAGTTATTAAATGTTGGCATTACTACACAAAATATATAATACAATCAGAACACTGAAACAGAATACAGCACCAGGCAAAAGTACATAATTTTACTTGCCAAAAAGAGTATGCATATCTTACATAGCAAGAGTACATGATTTTACTTACCAGAGCACATGTACACTAAAGAGTAGTGTTGGTAACCCTATATATCTCCTAAACTTAAGGATTGTGCAAGGGTAAGACTTATAAGTCTTATCCTTATAAGACTTATAAGGATAAGACTTAAGGGTAAGACTTAGGATTGTGGAGAAACAATCTTGAATTCTCTATCATGATAACGGGCATCTCATAACGCATCGATTATTCGTCAATTTTTTGTAACACCATTCAACAATCTCTGAATTCACCTGATGTGGCTTCGTGCGATTTTTTCTTGTTCGATGACTTAAAAAGCCACTTCGCCTTTTGAAAGCGTTGAGATTATAAAGCAAATATTGCTGGCACAGGTAGTGTCTACCCCGGAAATCGAGGTCCAGAGGTGTTTTGAAAGCTCGAACAAACGCTGGCGTAGGTGCATTGTAACCAATGGAGACTACTTCGAAGCAGGGTTGCGGAATCGGTTCCAAAATTTGCAACTCCGACTCCAAAACTAGACAGCGTTGCTTTTAATGAAGTTAGATATATAAATATATACATATTTTGCTCAATATATACATATTTTGAAACATATTTATTAATATAAAATTGGAAATACTAAAATTGTAATAACTTACACAAATAAATAATAATGAATAATTACATTATTATTTATGTTAAAGGAGGATTATTTTTTGGTTGTTTTTCCGACTCCCCAACTTCGACTCCGCAGCCCTGCTTCGAATGCGACAATGAGATTTATGACGTAAAGTATTTTATATCTGATTTTATTAATAAATTCCTGAGACTTTTTGAACAGGTTAATATAGCTTAATATGTGTAGATTCTTTTATCATATAGTGGCAGATTCTTATATAATAATTTGAGTTATTACATAAGAGTTATTTGAATTTTGTATCTTACGCAAATACGCAATGTTTCGCGAATATTCGCATCATGTAAACGGGTCTTTATTGTATAATAAATATTTTTCATATAGTATAAGATATACAAAACAATTTCATAGAGTAATTGTGGATGTTTAAAGGTTTGGATGATGATGATTACGTGTCCAATAAAAAGTTACAAACAACAACGGCTGCGAATTATCCAAACGGTGTATTTGATGAAGACAACACGTTCGTAACGTCACGCTCCGATTATAAGAAGAAGAAAATTACGATCGCATCGGACGACTTGAAAAGCGTACCAACTCAAAGCGATAAAAGGATCGTCTCCATTGGTTATCTAACAGCTATCAAAGGTGATCTAAAAGAACGACAAGGACGCGTTATATCCGGAGCGATTAGTATGGCGCTTGAAGAGGTTAGTAGTATACTTATCTACGTTAGTTAAAAATTTTACAATTTAGACGCTAAGAATATTTTAATTAATATCTAATTTTTAAGAAACTTTTTCAAATAATTGGAGTACGATTTTTCTTAGTAGCATAAGTGTTTGAATTCTTTGCACAAGACTTTAGCCAATTTCGAGCGGATTATTATAGATAAATAATCGTGAATAATAATGACCATCTGTCATTTTTCTCGTTCGAACGGTTATAATCATCCCTTTCTGTTCATCTTGACAGTCACTTCGAAACGTCATTCATGATCACGAATGAAGTACCTCTCGAGCTAATTCATGTCTAATCATGATGACAGATATCAGCTGATTGAGAAATTCTACATTTTCGTATTCGTTTTTAGAAAGGTAAATAAATAAAAGAGTGGTGTAAACAACATAAAGAAGGAAAGTACTGTAATATTTAAATTGTGTGGATAAAATATATGTATTACTGTAACATAAAATACTAATATTCAAATTAGAAAATATGCAGTTGAAAACTTAAATTTGGATTAAAACAGAATCAATACACCATTTAGATCATTACACCAAATTGATGATCAAAATTATGATCTGGACACCCGCTCGAAATTGGTTTTTATCTGCTAACATAATACAGCAGGAAACTACACTTTTTCATGTGGTCAACAAAATAAAGAGGTTCCCTAGGCGTTTTCCTTGATATCGAGCTAAACACCAAACATCTAGAATTCTTTAAGGTTTAAGAATTCATGTTTTTTAGTTAAAAAAAATATTTAAATTATTGTTTACGTTTCATTATTTTCAGATCAATAATGATGACACAGTTCTCCCCAATGTCATGTTGGAACTTCGTTGGAATGATACACGGGGTGATACCGTAGTTGCTACAAAAGTGATGACGGATATGATATGCGAAGGTGTGGTTGCATTTTTTGGCCCCGAGGGCCCCTGTTACGTTGAAGCTATTGTTGCCCAATCGAGAAATATTCCTATGCTGAATTATGTGAGTAGTAATATTACAATTCTTACATTTTAGTACATTGCATCTTCACATATTTATATTTGGTTATTATTTTCTATTATATGTATCATGAAAAGTAAGTAGTAGGTTAATTCTAACTGCCGAGTAATTAAACATGAAATGAATATCAGAGATAATTATAACTATGAAAATTTACCGTCTTTGGGAAATTGAAAGATGCTCTCTGAATTACAGTGGTTTAATTCAACCATATAACAGGGTCACAAGAAGGGTTACAAGTTATGTATTTCTTTATTAATATAGTAGAACCCAGATTTATGAGACCTCGACTGAACCTATTTAATTTTATTACAAGTTTTGTATGGAGAAATTGAGTGCATTAATTTGTTGTGTAGATAACGGAGATGATCAAAACTCGTTCCGGCACGCTCAATGAATTCAGGTCAACTCTTAAGAATACAGTCATTTGTATTTTCGAAAAGAGATTTTTAAAGATACATATTCAAAGATTGTATTAATTTCAAATCATCATATTAATCCACGCGTGACCAATCCACTCATGAACTATCCATTCTATTTAACTTGCGAGCCGGCATAAGGCATGAAAACGAAATTAATATATAAATAAGTTCAAACAAGACTAGCAGGGACACCTACCTGAAGACACGAAAACCATTTGTTGACGGAATGTCGTAAATGCAAAGTACTTGGTTATAAATAAAATTTCGTAGATTGGTCGTACGAGAATTGAATTATTGTTATTATATGTAAAATATTTTAAATTGTCACCTTTGCACGTACCTATAATATCCCAAAAATATTGTTAGTAAGTTAACTTCAATGGGAAGGCTACAAATTCTTCCAGGTCAAATAACAGAGACAGCATATTTACGATGTTTGATTATAAAATAAGTACAATTTATTTAGCGCATAACATTGATGGTTCTTTGAAATGTATCAGACATGTAATACACTCATGATAATTTCGAATCAATTCACGTAAATGAATTATAATTCCATTATTCATTTCTGTTGGAAATATGTGATTATACGCTCTGTTCAATAAATATCCTTGTTATTGTAAATATCCTATATCTTGTTATTGAATTTGATGTCAATGTTTGATGTTTATTTATGTATCAATATCTAAAACGCGATTTTTGCATGAAAATATTATTTTTTTACTAAGTGCTTTATATAAATATAGCGATACATACTTATATTGCTGTTTAAATCAATATAAAATTTATATCCTTAAACAAAAGGAAATATGTAAATACTGAAATTATGTGCTAAGCGAGCAATCCTTCATGGGGTCTGAACAATTGGGAGAATAAATTAAAAATTCTTTCTCCCAAGAAACTGCAATTGCCAACTACAACTAGATATATATGACGCTATTTATGCATTATAATAAAACACTCAGAGGGTCTATTCAAGCAAATAATTTATTAAGGAGATAGAAGTAGAAAATAGGCAGGGAATATGTTTTATTCTAACTTTAGACTATTCACATTTACACATGTGATAATTGTTTTAAAAGGCGCATTTAAATTCCTAGAACTTAATTATTTAAAACTGTTATAAAAATAAGGTTTTTTGCTTATAAGTTATAATTATAAATGTATCTTCCAATACTTGTCCACAGAACTTATGCACTGCTAAAGTCTGAAATTTTCCGGAAGTTATGAAATTGTGAAGTGGATTTGTCCCTGCCCGTAGCACATGTTGCATATGTTGCATTTCTTGAAGTATATTGTTGCTTGGCAAATTCTACAAAGTCTACAGTCCGTATTTTCAACAACGTTCCAATATTGTAACGGCGAATGGCTGAGTCTGGACGTGGAGCTATTAGGACTTTGATCACTCTCTACAGAGTTTCCATATAGTTTTTCCTATGTGCTCTGGAGAAATGAATAATTTTCCAACATGGCTTCAATTTGTCATACTTTTTAGCTTATGGCACATTAACCATGCAATATAAGTCAGTTGGATTATTATGCCAAGATAACATCTAGATTTGTACGGGGTTTTATAAAGGAAATCGACACCATCCATATAATTTTATATTACCTGACTTTGAGGATACTAAACAATTGTATTTTTTTTTCTTTTCTTCTTTGCTGTACAGTTTTATTTCGAAAATCAGATTGTAAGGGACGCAGAAAGTGACAAATGTAACATACAAACAAACAAACTCATTTTCCACAGTCTTATTCAGACATATTGTCAATTTGATAATCAAAGCTCACCGGTCCTCGTTTGAGAAGTACTCTGCTACTATTGTACATCCTATCAATTTATTGCTTCTTATAACCTAAACGTTATAGTTCTAGTTCTATTTTAAATAACCAGCTCATCCTATCCTATCAATTTATTGCTTCTTATAACCTAATCGTTACAGTTCTAGTTCTGTTTTAAATAACCAGCTTATTTAAAAGAAGAAATGCTCAGTAATAAATCTCTAATAAATTATCTCCCATTTGAACAAAGAAACTATTAAAATATTCTTTGGGAATCTATGACATGTTTCGAAATGATTTTTTTGTACTTCTGGTTAAGAATAGCAATCTTTAGTGCCTTGTCCAAGTACTTCTCCCAGTTTAGTAAATTTAATATTTTATAATGTGTTTTACCCGAATAAAAAATCCTAGAGAATGCTAAATACACTAACTCTTAGAAACATTTTTTTTGTTTCTTGGTCCCCTCGCAAGCAATCATCATTTCATCAGAAGAAAATATATTTTCTTCATCACTTGCCAAACATTTTTGTCGGTCTATGATTGCACAAAATTTTAGTTGTTGATCATCGATCGGGTGAACATTTACACGTTTTTCATTTTATTTTTGAAATTTCTGCCAAATGAAATAAGGGTAGCTCATTTTCTAAATCCCAATCAGTCAAAATTGAGTCTGTAAGTTTTCTCGCGTCCTTATTGCTAATTGCCATTTATGTCACCGCAAACAAGGCATCATCCTCTTCTTAAACTGACGATGACCCAAGAGCAAAAATCTTTGGATTGTCAGCTGGCGGAACTACATTACTTTACGATTTTTCATAGTTCCTCTGTAAAATGTCCGACAAGGCAAAGAATGATATTTCCTAAATAAAAAATTATATTGATTTGTTGCGACCGACTCTCACACGCGACGCTGTTATTGGACAGTCCTATCAACTGTCATAGATGGCGCGAACAAATATCTTAATTATTACAGAATATTACAGCTTTCGGAAATATGGACGCCAAGTCAGTTTAACGTGAGACGGCACGTTGGAACCTTATCTTGCTGTTCCTCCGGTCTTCAATGCCTTACTGAGGGCACGGGCAGCTTCGAGTCTTGCGAGTAATCCAGTTGTTCTCTTTCTTGTGGGCAGCTGAAAAAGATTCTTATTGCTAATATGTACAATTAAATGTCAATACTCAAATATCAATATTGCATCAATGGCAGTTAACAAAATAAGCAATAGCGATTCTATTACAAACAAAACAATATCTAAGCGATGCAAATAATACAGTACAAATATACGGTGAAAATTTAAACAAAACCATAACAAAGCGGAAAGCATAACCATAACATGTACGGAAACCATAACATGTACAAACAGTTAATATTACAACGGGAACGCGGGTGTAAATTTAAATGCCCATTATGTATAACGTACAAGGTAGGAATCTTAGGAGTTCACTATAGATCACTGTAACACCCCGTTAACTTAAGTGCTATGTTTGCTGCCCCGTGAACGCAAGTTAAAGTTATTCACTCTAGTGAATGGAACAATAAGGAGATCACTATTAGTTACAATAACACCCGGTGAACGCAAGTTAGTATTATATGCTCCAGTGAAGGAAACAGAAGAGAAGACCACTTTCAGTTACAAAATACCACGTGAACGCAAGTGTTACTGACGCTGAGTAACTAAAACTAATCCCGTGTACGCAAGTTAGTATTATATGCTCTAGTGAATAGGAAATAGGTTGGTGGTAAGGTGAAGAGAAACAAAGGTATTCAAAATTACATGTGATAACAAGAACATTATATGGTATATAAAATCGCTCACCAAATGTGTTACTATCTCGACGATTGTCGCTGATTGTCGCTTTTCCCATTGTCTCGGGTTGGCTGCTCTGCTGGTTGCTGCTGCTAGCAGTCATTCTTCGAGTTCTCAAATTCAGGAACTAAATTATTATGCCAAAGATCTTCCTAGTTATAGGCGGGAGCCTTCGCTCAACTTTTACTCTGTTATACAGGTCCATATGTAGCAACCACACGACATTTTATTTCCCGAAACGGTTCAATCATACAATCCTATAAAAATCCCGGTATTAATTTTCCCCTACGTGGCACCGTAACACGCAATCTCTCTTGACGGCATTCCCACGCATTACAATAGAACGTAGCAGTAGCAGCGGTGAGCCAAGCATATCATTTTATTCCTGTTGCGGTCTCTTACACAAGTATCAGTGGAGCGTGCGAACAGTCTATATGTCTTCCGCATATCCATATAATATACATACACAGCTAGCGTGCACAAATCATCATACATATTATCTACGGAAAATATATTACACATAGATAGCTACAGACAGTAAAGCAAGCGACAGTTTATCCCTCTCTGTTGCATACAATTAGATAGGCGTTCAATTTAATTCCCCTACTCTCGTAGGGGAACATACGTGCGGTGCATGTTTCGAGCAGTGAATACGTTTCTATTTATTGTTAGTTTAATTCAATATATTGTTTCCGAATCTCATCTGTTTAATTAATTTAAGTTGTTATTTAAAGAGACTTTTATCTTTTACAGTAACATTCTTTGTTACAGTGCAATAAAAAATTTCTAACAAATATAAACTAATATTATTGATATACGTAACAACTTTTAGGGGCATTGCAAATTACATGTTACTAATTGATATGAAAACAATTCTAGCCGCAAAATTCTACTAGAATTATGCAGGATTTATTTTAATATCCATTCAACTCCAGATTGTAAGCCATTTCTTTAAATATATGATATAAGTTTTACTAAAAACAAACTATTTATATGAAGTTAATAATTTTCCACATATAAATTATTTCTTTTCATTGTTTTCAGAAATGTTCAGATTACAGAGTGTCAAGCGTTCCAACTTTTGCTCGAACAGATCCACCGGATACGCAAGTAAATATCTTTAAATACTTTTAATATTTCTAAAACGTGCTGGGAGTAATTGAATAATTAAAATCATTCAAGTATTTGTAGTATTACATATAACTACTATGCCAACTTTAAAAGTATTTGCATTTTCAATACTTTGATTATAAGTACTACTATTTAAAAATTTCTAAAAGTGGTGTGAGTAATTATGGACATGTTTACCATAATTAGTATGGTGGCAATCAATATAAAAGCAGTTTTGCAATCTTAGTTCCCATTGTGGAATCTTCAATTTCATCAGTGATAATAACACAGTCAATACTACCCCCAATCCCCCAATCAGTTTATGATTAAAACAAATCTATTTACGACGTAGTTCAAGAAGCGCTGCTGACGTCGGACGAAGGGTTAGTAGGTCGGACCGAGAAATTGTGACTTATTATGTTAGAAGATAGTACTGAAGTCATGTGATAATTAATGAAGTGTCAACGGGTGATGATAAATAATGATAATGTAGTTGAAAGATGTGAGAAGAATCTGAATAGTGATTAATAAAATTATAAGTAAGTTGCGTGCGGTTGACGCCGAAACAGTTGTTAACGATTTTTAAATTTGTATCTTTTAAATAAAGTACAATCGGTGTGAACATTTCATCCAGTACGCGACTGTAGGTTTAGTAGGATTTTGAAGCTAACCCCAGCGACCTCCTGGACTGCACGTAAGTTAGGTAGATGTGTATAGGTTGACGTTCAAAGGCTGAATCGTTGTCTCTGTGAGAGCAACGGCGGTATTTAAAGGAGCTCTCATTTTTCAACAGACTTTATCCTGACTAATAGTACTCGAACCCCTTTGTCGTTTTCTATTTCTTCCTGCGAATGCGGAATTGCTCATATTACTTCTCTCTCTCTCTCTTTTGTTCCTCAGCGAAAATAGCTGAGCGAACGTGACGGTTAATAGCATTATCCCCTTAAATCCGTATTTCGTCATCTTTTAACGGCGAATAGGCTGTTGAATCGAATGATCCTCCCGATGTTCCACTCTTCAAAAACGCCCCGTCCTTATTGCTTCTCACTCGTAATTTTCGAGAGGAAATCTCTTGTCTCATTTGTTGCATTTTAAAACGTGACTCACCTGACTTCGCATATTTGCGTCGAAATTTAATAAAACAGGTTATGGCGATATATCCGTATTATATGTAAAATGATTTCTCGCACTCATAGTTTTAGTTTTGGAATTAATTTTGTAAGTTGATGTTTAAATAAATTACTGTATTGATTTGTCTTTCTCGTTTGAGGCTGTTCTGCCGATAACATGTTTTGTTGTTTTACATACACAAACCTAAATTTTATATTTCTAATTTTCATGGAAATCAAGTAATTTGAAATACTTCAATATCTTTGCAGATTTCTCCCAAACTTAATCGTCCATTTCTTTAAACTCTCTTATCGCTTAAGCATTAAACAATCTTTTGACACAAGCGAATACAAATATAACTACCAAAGTTTATTAAAAAAAAAAACCTACATATTTTTGTGAATTTTTTTTTAAAGAAAGTGATTTTAAATAAAATAAATAGTGTAGACTCGCGATTATCCGAGGTAATTGGAACCGAGACCTCCTCGAATGCAGAAAAACTCGGATAATACGGAGGTTAAGTAAAAACTCGTGACAATACAAAATTGGTTTATTGTATGCAAAAACATAAAATAAACATAATTACAGACCTGTAAGCAAGTATAAACATCAAATTATTTCTTAAAAAAGTATATGTCACGTGGTGTACACTATTTTTGTTGCTCTATGTAAGCGAGAACGGCGTCGATCAATTTCAGCCCATCAGAATGTGATACTTTTGGAGTTATCTCATCTGTATCGTCGTCTTCTTCACTGTCTTTAGCACTATTAACCAAATCGATAATTTCCTCATTGGTAATCTTCATCTGGACATCTTCATTGCACCAATCACGAATGGCTTCGGTGTTGATTTAATTTTCAACAGGTAGCTCATTGGCTAGTTGAAGTAATTCGCTCACATTCTCCTGTTCTGGTACTTTTTTTAGGGGTCCATCTAAGCCAAATAATTTTTTCCATGAGTTTTGAATTATGTCATCCACGACCTTTCACCTCGTGTCATCCTGAAGCAAGCCAGTATGCTACATCTCTTAATCTGATTTGCTTTATTAACAATCAATCCTTTGTCTAATTTTACAATCTGTCTAAGCCAAATAAAATTTTCCATCACTTTTGAATGGTGGTAGTTTTCACCTTTTCCACGCTGAAGCAATCTAGTATGCTACATCTTTTAATGTGACTTGCTTTAAGGCTTCCTTAACAGAATTCTTCGTCAAATTTTACAATCAACATCTGGAGAAGCCTTCGTTGGTAATTTCTCTTCATCGTTGCTAGAAGCCCTTGGTCTAGAAGTTGTATAAGCGATGTGACATTAGAGAGAATGGAATATAGCTTTAATATAACCACTGCACAGTTCTTTGGCATCTGGGTGAGATGGAGCATTATCCAAAAATAAAATAGCTTTTCTGGAGAGTTTTTTTTTTTCAAAAATGCGTCAGTGACAGGAATAAATTCTTTAAACCCCACTCTCTAAAAATCATGATATCCATTCATTCACTTCTTTGGTTGCAGTACATTGTTGGTATACTTTGATATTATAAAGGCTCTTGGGCTTTTAGACTTTCCAATAAGCAGTGACATAGTTTCAAAGAACCAGAAGCATTGGATTTTGCTGCTAAGGTTTTTGTAGGTAGTAATCAAAAGTTAAGACCAGTTTCGCTTGAGTTGAAAATTTGATCTGAGGTCAATCCTTCCTTGAAAACGATTTCTCCCATTTGAGACTGAAATTCCGACACTTCAGATGAGTCAGCTGACAGTTTTTCCCCACTAATGCTCAGCTGCCTTATACCACCTGTCCAGCCATCCATCGCTTGTGAATGTTTCCTCGCCGTCTTTAAAGTTCTTGTGGAACTCAAGCGTCTTAGTTTAAAACATTGGCCCACAAGAAGAGCTTCATAAGTCTCCTCGTCTAGTCGCTCTTCTTCAAAGTCTTTTAACTGAAACCTCTGTCTTCACTCACACATTTTGTTTAGAAAGTTTTAAATTTCTTTCTGGTTTCATCTTCAATCCCCAATAGTCACTTCCCCAATTCCCAAATCGGTAGCCACCGCACAAAAGACAACACAATAACAGAACGACGTTTAACACGAGCGCAGAGCCAACTGAAGTGACAGTGACAATGCCAGGAGTTGCCAGTGACCCGAAATATAGTTCTGTACATATGTATGTAGGAGATGGGGGGCGGGGAGGGGGTGATGGTTAGACTTTGCAACAGTCAGTAGAGACATCTACGGCTCGACATTGCTTGTAAAACGAAGAAATATCGCTTCTCGCCGTAATTGTTTCGCTATTTAAAGCTACGTTTAAACATTTATTTGAATTTTCTACCTGGGATAGTTTCTAGATCTAGACAAAAGTTTTTTTTTTTAATCTTAAACTTGGCAATATCTCGTTTTATTAAAGATACAATGTGTAGTTTAGAATAGTCAACATATTTATAAGATATAACTATCCTATATGTGTTATAATATTTAAACCACATAGTGATCACAAAATCAGATTTACCATGTTATATAGAGTTTAAATTATTTATGTGCGACAATCTACAATATATTAAGAGATGTGTAAAAAACACGTATTATTACAGATATTATAATGACATAAAAATACTTTCTAAATATAAAATATTCCCATCAAGATTAACAATTAATCTCAGAATGGTTGACCTTTAGAGATATTTTTAGAATGTTTGTTTTAAATATCTAAATATTACACTAATTGAATTAATTTGATTATGTTATTTTTTATTATTATTGAATCACAATTCGAGTAGTTGATACGTGGATTTTATTCGAGTAAAGACAGGCTTTTGATTTCGCAGCACACAGCACGAAATAAACTTTGTATATTTACTTAATACGTCAATGGTACCCTAAATAATTACGAGCAAATAGGCGTCGTTTATGCGGACATGTCCAAGACGTTTGATAAAGAAAACTATTCGACCTTATTTCATAATGTTTACAGTTTGAGATTTCATGACTCCTTTTGTAAATGACTAAACAAATTATGAATTGAAAACAAATTGTAAATATGAAAGGTCATCTATCTGATGAATTCACTATAACAGCAAGGAGAGTCCTATCTATTTAATATTTTTATTGATAACAGAAATATATTTTGTCTAGTAGATTTCTATTCTAAGCCAACGAGTTATTAGTATTTTTGTATGATGTGAACGTATTGAAACGGAAGATCACTGGGGTTCCTCTATCGTACGAGATTGTGGCGACCCGAAATTTTTTGCCAGATGATGAAGAATCTTGAACTTTAGTTTGCTATGCCATAATTTTTATTATTGGAATTATCATTTTAAGTTGTTGTTTTAAAATGAGTTTTACGTTCAATAAAACATATTTATAAAAACCCTCATTGTCTACCATAAACTGGTGACCCCGACGTGATACAATAACTAATGAAAATTAGTTATGGATACCTTCGATGGAATATAGGAAACAATGATTTGTTGACGTCTCTATGATAATATTCCAGTTGACGAAACGTCGCTGCAAACAGTGGCGTAACTATACCGTTCGAGGCCCGTGGCAAATTCATCGGATGGGCCCCCTCCCCCAATATAAAGAAGCTGAACCAACAATAATAATATTTTTTTATTTTATAATGCTTATTTATACACTTTTACTT
>WYDF02040013.1:0-12485 GCA_009867245.2 Adranes taylori | reverse complement strand
TTTATTGGTAGATATGTCTCCAAACATTTGTTAACAACTGCTTCCATATTGGTTATTTAATTTATTGCTAGTTGTCATGTCAAGAATAATAAATAATAGATTGTAGAAATTTGCAATGTTATTATTCTGAAAGCTAGAGCGATTAAAATACACAGTGGAAAACAAGAGGAAGCGGTAGGCTCTACAAATCAATATTGTCGAACCTTTAGCAGCAATAGCATTAACTATATCAGTAAATCAAAAACCGATTACTTCAAAAGAATAAAAGAAATTCTTGCTTCAAGTAAAACCGCCACGAATTTTTATTTCATTCAATCAAAAAGCAGGTAATAATGTAACAAAGGCTAAACCAAAACACTCTCTGTGAAGTGCACCTATGGGTAGGACCAAAATGTAGGGGAAGGAGGCGATGAATCAACAAATAAATGTGCTGTAATTGAATCTAAGTTGCTTTAACTCTTCGTTTGGTCTATGGTTAATATGGTTAATAATCGAGTACAATCAATATCGCCTCAGGCCAAGAATTAAATAACTAATCTGTACAGAAACCTCTATCCTATAAGTACGTCGACCCCGTTGATGAAGCTCAATATATTCAAATCTACTGAATCTCGCAGCTCAGCATCATTTTAAGCAGAGAGAATAATTGAAAACGATTTTAGTGGAGATGACGATCCTTTTTAATACATGATTTTTCTAATGATGACTACCTTCCTTTTGATAATAATAATGATTGTAATGAATCTGTTCATAAACAATCTAATAATTAAGATGATGAAGCAATCGAAGCCGTTAAGTACGTTAGTAATAATAAGCAATCAGCGTCCTCAAATGTGAGTGCTCTATGGTATGGTGATAATCCTAGGGTTTCACATAGTTGTTCTATTCCAGATAAACTAATTGGAGCTTTGATTCTTCCAAAAAACATGAAGTCACTCTATTCTTCAAGGTTCTGACAAGCATTTCCTAAACGTATTTCTGAAAGATATTGTTGAAGGTATTTCCGAGAAGTCTTCTATTTCATATTGCTGAATTTGTAAACGCAAAACTAAAAATATTTGCAGGAAGTACTAAAAATAGAATAATCACAACATATTACTATGAAATTGATGTTGTTGATCAAATGGCACGGAAAGATTCTATCCGCAGTGCAAGCAAGCATTGGCCAATGCATATTTCGTACAACATTCTTGATCTGGCTGTAATAAATGCATAGGTACTATACAAATAGACCTTGCAAAGAAATTGCAAAGATTAGTAAAGACGACGCCATTGATGCTGGTGCAATCGGAAACTCTACGCCAAATTCTCAGCAGTTGTAGTCCGAAGAAAATCCAAAAAACGAAATAAATGTCATTTCAAGCAATACAAGTGAGGAGGACAACCTCCTAATTACCGTAATGCCGTAAATGTACGGGACGTAAGATAAAAACTATAAGATATATTTTGCTAGAAGAGCATGGAGAACGTTTAACATTAATGATTTTTTTAACATAACTGAAACGTAATGTTACGAAATTATCTGTCCATGTAAGAAATATAGTATAGCTTAAAATAAATGATCGATTTCACTTAATTTCCCATTGATTCGTCCACCGGGTCAAAATGACCGGGCCCAAGATATGTAGCGCTCCTAGTATTAGTATTAGTATTAGAAAAAGGATAAGGCATATGTGAAGATAGAAAAGCAGAGAATAGATGTAGGCAAAATGTCAACAAAGAGGAAATATACTGTTGGATGCAGATGAAATTTTGGGCGGGATGAGGTAATAAAGATGGAAATGAGAGAGAAGAGTTTGAGTAAAGAAATGCATAGAACAGTTTATAATATTACACACGTAGAGGAAACATGTCAACGGGAGGAACTATAATAATCGTTTTGAATAATATGAAATTAATTCAAATTTTCATCTTTACTAACGACTTCACTATCCTTACGTGCTAGGTGAACATATTTTTTAATGTTGTTTTGCGCTACAATTTCAACCGATTGAAAATTTTATTAGGAAATAACATTATTTCCTACAGCACAGTCTAATGCGAAATATCACAGATGGAATTATGTAATTAAAATTTGATACAATATTTGTACATCAGAACAATAGAAAACAAACCTATGTAGTTTAACAATCAGTTACTTAGACAATATACTTGATATAATACGGACATATGCTGTATAGAATGATAAGTTCGCGTGCAAAACTGAAAATAAGCGAGTAAAGGCAAATGTATTTCTATAGTATATTCTTCTCGAAATAAATTAACTATATTAATTTTTTATATATCATATAATATATACAGCACAAATAACTATATGAAACCTATAGAATGCTTGAAAGTCTTTGATTTTATAGTTTTGATTGGAAAGTTTGTGTTGGAAGCCGGTTTGAAGTTCCCTTAGCCCAAAGAAAGTATTTCTCACGAAACGTATATAAGAGTGGATGGAGGAATGCCTGTATGTTTATTGTCTGTGCTTACTACGGAGGATAAGACGCTGATAGCTAAGTTCAGATGTGCGAGTATAGAGAGGGGAAATAGATATTGGATGCAGGAAGATATGAGAAAAGGCGAGATATCTGGTTTGGAAAAAGAAGATTGGAAAGAAGAATTCGGAACATTGCGTCAATGAGTGGTCACTCGCAAAACACTAATTTAATTTAAATATTTGCAAAGTATTTGAATACCCTAGTTTTATTTATAAAAACTATCTAGTTATTACTAATATAAATAGTTAATACTAATAATATAAATATAATAATATAAATAAGATAATACCCTAATATAAATAATATAAATAATTATCATTAATATATTGTAAAGCGACATGGAGAGCTTTAAATATGTGAAGTACTTTAGTTAATACGCTAATGGGGGAGAGGGGGGGGGGCGGGGACACGCGACACTACTAATGGGGAGCTTTAGCAATTGTCACTAATGACGTATAAATTACATAAGTAAATATCGTATAAATTACAGAATACAACGGCCAGAGGAAATCGTCCTCGGGCGCCAAGTCAGTTTAAAGTGAGACCGCGGTTTGGAACTGATGGTGCTATTCCTTCGCTCCTAGTGGCTTACTGATGGCTCAAGTAGCTTACAGTATGCAAGAAAACCAATGTTCTTGTTCTTTACTCATTAGTAATAAACATATTCACTAATGAGTAGAACAGCAATAAAGATTTAACAATACCATCTGTTGTTCTTCTATATAAGCAAATAAAGAAAATATTTATTCACAAATAAAAATGTCAATAATCAGAGCAAAGCATAAACTTCAAATCATTATAGCCTTAATGGCGGTTATCAAAATATACATCAAACGAAACACCAAAGCTAAGCGGTTCTAATAAAACGGTGTAATTGCAATAATAATAGTAATAAAAAACGGTGCAAGTAACTCTAGCGGTCCTCGTATGGTACTACGAAAATGCGGTGAAAAAATAAACAAATAATGAAAATGTGAGAAGCATGTAACTATGGGAAGCATGTACATGCCACCAATTACACTCAAGCAAACGGTAGGGGTGAAGCGAAATACATATTATGGAATGTCGGATATCTCTCATTACTTGGTATGGGTAACGGGTAGGGTAAGAACACTCGGAGTTTGCTACTAACGCTTAGGAAGGCGGGTCATAAGTAATACCCATTTACGAGAGGGCGGATAAACATCAATGCTTGATATGGAGAACTGACAGAAAAGGTATGCTCGGAGGTCGCTACGTGTCACGTAGGTGTTAATGTCACATAAGTCACCAACACTACCCTCGTGTACTCGTGTATATAAGATAGCGTTAGGCATATTCTAGCTAATGCATCACTAGCAGTTACAGTTGCATCCTCGTTCACATAGGTGGCGCTGACGTGAGAGCATAAACTATCCTTCGTTTGCGTAGACCAGTGTTTGAAGTCTCAGTGTAGGTAACGGAAAAGGTAATCACGATTGGTTACAGTAACACCCTAGTTCACGTGGATGTCACTATAGAGAGAGCATCAAGAATTAACCTTCTTTCATATAGGCCAGCTTTTAACGCCTTAGTGCAGGTAGCGAAAAGAAAATGGTAATCAATATAGGTTACAGTAGCGTCCTTGTTCACATAGGCACCATCGTTACCACGACACTCAAAACTAACCCTGGTTTACGTAAGATAGCTCTGAATACATGCTAGTTAAGTAACGGTAAAGGAAATACTATTAGTTACAACAATACCCTCGTTTACATACGTATTAATGTAACCTGAGCGACTAAATCTAACCGTCGTGAACATAGGTCAGCGATAGTCGCAATCTAACGAGTAAAGGAAAACACAACAGTCACAACAGCGTCCTCGTTCATGTAGACACTATTGACACTTGAGCTCTCAATACAGGTACAAAATTCATACGTCATATGGTTACACATATGATCCCACACACGATTAAACATACACCAAACGGGGACTATTTCTGCCTCTTTCAGACTCATGCGGTTATATACTCTTCGTATATTAGAATCGTACACGCACTTGCAGGCTGACTTTACTCCATATATTATTATTAACAAATTATGTCACTCTAGTATAGTAATACCATGCTCTTATAAACAAGCGTTTACTGTCTTTCTCAGACTCACATACGTGGATAAACAATCAATCCTTCCCTCTCTCCTCTCTCATATGCAAGTATTTACTTAACACACAATGCGTTTTAACATTTACGCCCTTAATTGGAAACAACAATTCTTTAAATATATTTTAATAACACCTGTTAATTATATTACGCAGTTTTATTATAATATTTTTCAAAAATGCGTTTAAAAATATAATCTTTAAATAAGGCAAAATATTTAATAATGATTGCTTGTTTATCTATGCACGGTGATGTATTCTTAGGTTAACCTATCGGCAAACAGACAGACAGATATTTCTTTACGCAGTATTTTCTTTTATACGGTTACCAAATTAGATTTCTTTTATTTAGTGAAGGAGTTTAAGAGATTTTATATTTGTAGTAACAGCACATTGTTATAATATGTCACTAGAAATTTTGACATTTTTGCTAACTTTATATAAATATAAGTAGCAAATTTCAGTGTCTGCGCGTTTCCATGTGGGCTGGTGGACTTATATCTTTCAAGCTCAATTATTTTTCATTAATTTGACTTTTCGATGCTTTATTAATCTATTAACTTCCAATAAATATACAATGTAACTTTTGTAGCATGAAAATGGCATGTACGGCCGAAAATGCATTTGGTTAAAAACAGTAATCTTATCTAGATAAAGATAACCTTTAATTTGAAAATTGCTATTTCTATCATAAGTCATCATAAGTATCATAAGTCATAAATAATTGATTGATTGAGCTATGATAAGATTAAATTCACACAAATATTATGTATAGTCTAAATTGAGTACCTTTTAAATTCAAGAAATACATTGTCTTCTAAATTAATTTGAATGTATTGTTATATTCAAAATATTAGTATACTTAAAAAATTTTTATTTAAATATTTTCTTTAAATTAAAAACCAACGCGCTTCTTGAAATTTGAAGATAATATTTAATTTCACAATATATAAGTCCTGTGTGCATTAAATCTAAGTATGGCGTGTCACACATGTACGCTAATATTTCAGCAAATTTTGTTTTCAAGTACTTATAAATAGATTTTAATGGCATAGCGGTCAAAAACGGCTGTATTACATAAAGTTGAAAAAATAACAATGCGTTTTATAATAAAACCCGTTTCATTTAATAATAAAAAGCATAAATAGATTGAATTGCCAATAAAGAATTTTACTACCATTATATTGTGTGCTTTATGCATTTTGCATGTGTTTCGTTTAAAACTTTTATGTTCAGTTCTAAAATTAAGCCTTAACTTTATTGTTATATTTTTTTTAATAGTTTATCATATTTACTATTCTAAGGGAATTGCCTTATTCTTTTGTCAAAGACTAACAATTACGCCTTGTAAATGTAATAGTTGTATTCATTTTATATATTTATTTATACATACAAAGATGACAATGATATTTATATTTTAGATGACAATGATATATTTTGTACAATTCATTACGTCGAAAAATTGTGCAACTTCTAATAACTATTTTTGACGAGCATACGAAGCAGGATATGGTGTTGTAGCCATTTAATAGCCCATATATGGCTAAATTATATTGAGAAGCGCCATGTTCATTTTCTTTCCGTATTCTTAATAATATGAAGATATTAAAAAAAAATTATTTCAAATAGAACGTCATATAAAATATTTTTTATAGAAATTAACAAATTACTTTCCTTGAACCTCCTCGTTGCTTTTGATATATCTTGTTGATTTCTGGTTACATACTTTTCCAGTGGTCCTGTTTGTTTTTCTCTGTTTACAGACAAATGATCAAAATAATCATATCGTGGGTTTTTTTTGGATGCTAATGGACGTTTATTTTTCATAAGAATATAGTTTCTTTATTTTGTGTTTACAAAGCTACTGTAGTTTGTCAACAAAACCTTAGCTCCAAGTCACTGTTGACTCCATCGATTCCGTATTTGCTAGACGCGTTGTCGGATCTATGCAGTGGATAATCAGAGAAGAGTACCATTTCGTTCCTCTTAACGTAATTTGTTATTCTTTTTCTTCCTTCTTTCACCCTGTTTCTAGCAACATAAACGCCAATGTTAGCGCCAAATTTGGTCTCATTTTCTTGAATTGTACCGGTTTTTTTGATTTAGGACACTCTGTTAAGCATTAATTAATAGTTGGTTACATAACCAACTACTAATTAATGCTTAACACGTTGACGACAGTGCGCCATTACTATTATTTTGTATCAGGCGCAGATTCCTATTACTCATTTAACACGTGGAAAATCAGTTGTGCTGTCAGACGTTAATGAGTCGTCAAAATTCAAACGAGCCGTCAAGATTCAAGGTTGTGATAGTATTTTTGGTGGCTCACGCCGTCCGATGGAGCAACCCTACATCTACTGCCGGTGGTACAAGCCGGCATTAACGAGTAAAAATTAACAGTTAATGTAAAATTAGTTATCTTCATATTGTTGTCTGTTTTGGTTTTGTTTATTAAATTATTGAAAACTTGAAATCTACACTTTGCCATTGTATCAAGAAAAACAAAAAACCTCGTCCCCTGGGGCACGTAAAACTCCAGACCCAGAAATGGGTCATACAAGAGCCATTTAGAGCTCGCAAAAGCCCAAACTCTTCACCACCAGGCCGCACACAAGGCGACCCCCGCTCAATTCTACCATGCGGAGCCATACCACAACCCGACACCAAGCCCCAAGCAATGCACAAAGTGCTTTGCTATTGGCCACTCGGTAAACGAGTGCCAAAACAAGCTGAGCTGCTCCAAATGCGGCCAACACCACCATGCTCGTACATGCGAGCAAACCCATCCCAAATGCCTCTGTGGTGGCAGACACGAGGCATGATCGAACAAGTTCCCCAAAAAACAACGACTCACCCATCCCTACAATACCTGAGCAAAAGACTGAAGAAGATTTTGCGCTCAACCCTGCCGTCCACACAGACCACCTCATTCGGATCCTAACCTCGACCCTCCTCAAGTCTTGCCTGACAAACGTTTCCTAATTCAGGAAGCAATCGGACAAGTCTCCCGCAACCTTCTACGTAGGGAAACCTACATTTCCTTTTAAAACAACACGGTTTCAATCGTGATTATACAAATTCAATGGAGTTAACCATAGGAACTGTGAATGCATGTGAAGTACGGCATAAAATCTATGCAATTAAAAATCTTCTATTAACAGACAAAGTACATATTCTTTCTATCACCGATACAATAATCCAACGCGACATTAACATTTCAAACTTCAAAGTATTTCAACGAAACAATCGCTTAGGTAGCATGAGGGGAACCGCCCTAGACATCCATAGTAATTATGCTAGTACTCCATTTCCACTTCCTCCAGAATTTCAACACCTTGAGTGTGTGGCGGTGAACGTCCATTTCACAAACTTTACAGTCACTTTCTTTCATTATTATAACCCACCCACTGAAACCATCTCCCAAGATTTTCTTCAATTCATATCACTTCTTCCGAAAGCCATAATTATGGGCGATTTTAACGCTCGCCACGTGGATTTTGGTGATTCGGCAACTAAGTCAAACGACGAAATTCTTACTAATTGTCTCACTCAATTTCCACTACAACGCATCAGAAACACAGAACCGACTTTCTGTGTCATTGGCCTTTCAATTATCGATCATATAGAGGTCACGGAAAGTCTTATTCAATTTATTGAGCCAGAGTGTTTCGCCGATGCTTCAGTCACATCAGACCATTATCCACTTCTGGTCAAAACCAGCTTAGATTCAGCGGCTATATCACCACTATCACAAATCACTATACGTGACATCGAAAATGCAAATTGGCAACACTTCCAAAATAATATTTTACAAAATACCCCGCTTAATTTACCTATGAACACCCCTTCAGAAATAGACACTACTGTTGCCAATTTATCTGAAATCATACAGAATTCAGCTTCAGAGAGCATTCCACTGAAAACCGTTTTCCGTAATAGACATCCTCTTCCGCCCGATATCATTAATATGATGCGAGAGAAAAGGCGAATTTATCGTAGATACATTACTCAGAGAAACCCTGCCATTAAATCTGCGCAATTATATTGCGCCGAAGAAGAAGAGTGAGTGGAACAGACTCACTGTTCTTATTCGGCGCAATATAATTGCGTATAGGGAGGAGTGTTTTGTTGAAGCCACGTCAAAACTCGATTACCGCAATGGTAAACAATTCTGGCAAAAATTCCAACAACTTAAGGTTCAAAAGACTGTTTCAAAATCCCACCTGACAAATAATCAGGGAGAAATTCTAAACAACTCCACTGATAAAGCTGAGCTTTTAGCTGACTTTCTGGAAAACGCTTATAAAGTACCTAACAACGTACTTTTCGAGCCCAATTTTCTTGAGGAAACAAAGATTCTGGTAAACGATTTGTCCATTCACCACACACCACTCATAGATTTTCCTGAACAGGACGACATTCATATCCTATAACACAAGATGATATATCCGAAACTCTGTATAAAGGCAAAAACACCGCTCCTGGTTCAGACGCTTTAACTCGCCGTTTCCTCAGGCACATTCCTACTGAGACCATATCTCTCCTAACAGAGATATTCAATAAATGTCTGCTATTGGGACGCTTCCCACTAGATTGGAAAACTGGCCAAACGGTCAAGATTCCTAAACCTCGCAAAGACCCTCGACATGCTTCATCATATAGACCAATCACACTCCTTAACGTCTTAGGAAAAACCTTTGAAAGAATATTCACATATCGCCTACGAAACTGTCTAGAAATGAACAAAATTCTCCTAGTTTGGTTTTAGAGCATCGCGCTCTACTATGGACTGTCTTCTAAAATTTCAAACAGATATTACACAAGCACTCAACAATGGCCATTGAGCTGTGGCAGTGTTTCTAGATATCTCCCATGCTTTTTACTCTGTCTGGCATGCCGAACTAGTTCGGAAACTCCACGAACTTCATATCCTTCATCCTATTACACTGAGAATCGTCCAGTCATATCTATCCCACCGGTCAACCCAAATTAAAATTGGAGACACTCTCTCCAGATCCATACAACTTCAAGCTGGCGTACCATAAGGGTCTGCTGTTGCCCCTCTTTTGTACATTACCTACTGCCATGATCTCCAACCCCCAACCACTCCAGATACCCATAGTGTTTTGTAACCTGATTACACAGCTTACAGGGCATGCTCACTAAAAGCGGAAATTGCAAACCGTCACCTACAGTTAGCTTTAGACTACTTTTCAAAATGGACGCAAAAATGGCGCATCACCACTATTCCGAGCAAAACTCAAACCATTTTCATTCAGTATCCCAACCATGTCAAAAAGAAGCAACAAAACCGCGCCCACGTCAAACTCCGACTCTGGAATGAACACATTTCGTTGAAAGACGAAATCTGTTATCTAGGTGTCTGGTTTAATAGAACATTTAACTGGAATTTCGACCTGAACTACACCCTTTCCAGGGTACTTAAACGCGTGAACCTGATCTCCACACTCAGAGGACGTTTTAGAGGCTGTGATACAAAACTCTACATCACACTTACAAAACCTATCTTAGACCACTGATAGACTATAGAGCTGTTCTATATTCTGTACTTTCTAATGCGCAAGCGCACAAACATACTACATGTGAACGAAGAATACTTCGAAAAATTCACAGGTTTCATTTCCAATTTCCGAGTGCCCTACTATACGAACACTGCTGTGCTGAGCCTATTACAGATCGTCTAAAATCTCTACAGTCTAAATATCCGACTCGACGTGATGCAGAATATAACCCAATAGCCTACCAAAATCTTCGTTCTAATTGAAAAGCCAGTCACCACCGTAGCAAACTGCCATGTAGACCCTTCCCACATCCACCAGGTCGAATTATCCAAAGCATGCAGGACCCTCCTGAGGATCTCCAGGATATCCTTGAACTAATCCCACTGTCCTTAAGATGATTCCTATCCCTATATTATAAAAAAAAACAAAAAAAAAGACAAAAAAAATTTAAAAATAATAAAAAAAGACACGAAAAACGAACACTCCCTTCCACAACATTCTTTCTTATTTTTTATTTCAGGTCCACTAACACCCACTTCGACAGCCAAGCAAGTATAATTATACAAGACCACCAGCAAATCAGCTCACCCCAGTAAACCAAACTCCCTCATCAGTTGACCTAAGTTCTTGCTATGGCCAAAGTTCTTGCATGTTCCCTTGAATGTAAATGCTATAGCGTATATCTTATCTGCAAGCTATCAGCTTTCCGTAATTTCTAAAAGCATTCCACTCACAACCAGTTCCAGGCTGAAGAGGGTGATAAATCCTAAAGCCTCCTTCAAAGAAACTCTCCAATCTCCCAAAAATATACAATTCCAACAGGGAGTGCAGTTTTACTTAGGGTAGAAATCCCACACTGTTGGATGCACGGGCATCCTTCGCTTTTTGTAGGTTTCTCCACTTCCTACGTAAAACAAAAAAAAATGGTTCAGGTAACATTACTAATATGTCTATTAGTTCTAAACTTAAATTTCCAATTATTTAGAAATTATATGATGATTTCAGTAAAATTGGAGACACTAGGCTTCAGTAAATTAGGCAGATTTAGTTTATGAAAACAAGCATAATATTGCAAAGTCTTTGCACCAGTTACTAAATGAGAGCAATACTGCAGCACATAGCGACAGAATGGTTCTTTGCGATGAATAAAGACATATGATTGTGAAGTAGTAGAAGACATCTTCCTGATAAAGTTATTTCCCTACGTATTGAAAAACCCTAAAAGCCCTCAATAAAATGGGGCAGCTGAAAGGTGAGAACAATTATTGAAATATCGCGCTCCATGTTTGCAGCAAGCCATCTGCCTCGCGCACTGTGGACTGAAGCATGTAATACATCCGTATACTTGTTGAATAAAACAGGGTGATACCGGATTATGATTAATTCAATTAGTCAATTTAACAAATCTATCAATCAATCAATATAATAACAATTAATTAAATAGTAATATTAATATAAATTAATATTATAAAGAAATAGTACGGGTGGTCCGATACTTCTCAGAGAGAAACCCAATTGAATTTCTAACGCACCTAAGTTATATAAGAAATCCGTTCTAGTACGCTTAAAATAAAATTCAAATCCCGCGAAAAGTTCATGACATGCCGAAATGAAAAACCAATAATCCTATAAACAATACCGATAACACGGAAACAATATTTACACACACTTATACAAATGGAGCCTAGCCAAGAAAGCCAAGATCATATAATGCAGTCTCTTGCGCGTTTAATCTTATAGTGTGCTATGAAGATAGGACGATATGCTTTCATACATATATATGTATGTGTGCATTTGCACAGATAGAATATTTTAGTATCGAAACATTTCTTTTACAAACACTCATTTTTATTAGTTTTCTTAACTGAAAAGAGTGTTCAACGAATATTTCTATCACTAACTTTCAATAAACAGTTACATTTTGCACTCATTTGCTACTTTCAACGACACCTATTGGAAATTAAGACCACATGTTTTAACAGAAGACATTTTCAATGCGATGCTTCTAATTTTGCCCGCATGAAGTTACACACCACCGTTTGGAAACTACCACCACTTACATTTTCTTAAATATCCGTCACAAAAGCAATGCAAGTTTGGTCCTTATATATCTCAACGCAACAGGAAGCACCTTTTCTAGTGATCGGAAGTCTAATCTTCCTAAAATTTTGCGGCTAAAGCTTCCTTCAAATCACGCCCATCTTGTTGCCAAGTCACGCAATGAGGTGAATGTTTTTATTCGACCAAACAGGATATATAAAAAAACCAATTGCCGGAGGCTCCTCATATGTACATAGATATATATATATATATATATATATATATATATATATATATAAGGAGCCGCCGGCAC
>WYDF02039980.1:0-12486 GCA_009867245.2 Adranes taylori | reverse complement strand
TACTTGCACAAAAACAAACACACAAAACAATCATATCTGACACGTAGATATACGTCACTCAAAATATTAGTTCAAAATCAATCAATTTACAGCACAGCGTTGAATTCCAATTGCTTTGAATTTCTTCGACAATTTCTTATAAATCTTAATTGACATTATTATTGGCCCCTTCGAGTTTGTTGTTATCCTATAGCTGTGCAGCAGGATTTTATGTTTATGTCTTGTATCATGATCGTGAACGTGACTATACAGCGATCTTGTTTTAAATTTTTTATGAACATAACCTTTATTTAGAGGGACAATTTTGCCGACAATTGTTCCTATATTTTAGTCCTGATTTTCTAACTGCTCTTCTTTGTAGAGCAAAAATGCGAACAGCATTAGCTGTTAGACTCCATGCAAAAAGTGCATAGCTCATTATTGACTGACATAAAGTGTAATAGCAAATCAATAATGACTTCAAAGAGAGTAACTGTGCAAACATGCCTTTGAATCAATGAAATTGAATTTATGTGGTCATCTCAGTTTAGGGCTGGATCAATGTGTACCCCTAGAAATTTTACTACAATGTCATTTTCAACCCTTCTTAGTGAGAAATTAATTTTTGATGTTTTTCCTCCGTTCAAGTGTAATTTATTTGCTGTAAACCATTTAAGCTCTAGCATAAGTTCCTTCAGCCTCTTGTTCAGTTCCCACTCGGTTCTGTCCAATCGTTGTAAGCATTGTATCATCTGCAAAGAGGACGCATTGTGAAGGTTGGATCTTCATATTAAAGTCGTTAAAAATTTAGAACAAAACGGGCCCAAGTATAGAACCTTGAGGGACATCCACACATATTCCTTTCTCTTCATAGAGAATTTCGTTTACCACAACTCGCTACCTACGACTCGTTAAATATGATGTGATAAGCTTAATACTTGTGTAATCAAAGCCATAAAGCTGTAATTTCCTGATAAGAATTTCAAGTGTAACACAGTCAAAGGCTTGGCTCAATACCTCTACGAGTATCATTGGCGAAGTGTACGATAGCATCACAAGTACTTCTACTATTTTTATAAGCATATTGATTATCATCGAATAAATTGTTGATTTCAAAATAATGTACTATTTTTGGGCGCCTCACCTTTTCTACAATTTTAGAGAAGATTGGCAATAGTGATATGGGTCTGTAGTTGCTAAGTTACCCATTGCCACCCTTTTTGAAAACGGGCACTACACTGGCAATCGTTAAGCGATCAGGAAATGTGCCTTCTTTAGAATATCGTTCATTAGTTTGAACATTGGCTTAATTATATTGCCCTTTGTCAGACTCGTATTTAAACCAAAATTATTATGAAGAATTGCTACGTACGAGGGACAGTCGGTAAAATTCGGGAATCTGGCAACGCTGCTTATTTTGATGCTCGACGCATGCGCACTGGTATAGTGCAACATATCAAAATGGCGACGTTTTTGTCTGATTGTCAACATATCATTCCGTCTAGGCACAGTGGCGTATTAAATTTTGTTCGTAAATTATCAATTTCATCACTATTATTCAAAGCTTTTTTTTAATTCTTTAATAGTATTTGGTATTAATTTCTGGCTCCATTAATTCCTGCTTTATTACAATTACTCTTAAATATCGTTGTTATAAGTTAAACTCACTAAATTATCATGTCTAAGAATTACTAATTTTTTATTGGCATTTTGCGTCCGCTACAATTATTTAGATATATGATATACTACCAGAGTCAATGTGTACATCCACGTTAGCTGTGCTTACAAAGTATTATTAGTAACATTGAGACTTTTAATATATTACTAATATTGTCTTTATATTTAATTTGTTGTACATTGTATTAAGTTGTTTGATGATTGCAAACAGCTTAACATTATATTTTTTCAACTTTATTTTATTTTATTTGTAATAATGCAGGCGTAAAAGATAAAGGTGACGCAGATGATAGTACAATGAGCAAAATATTTGGTAGTTTCTGTGCGAGACATAAAGAAGAACTTGAAAGTCGTGGTATTAGAAGAATAACATTTGCTGCTTTAAAATCGAAACAATTCCCCAAATTCTTTACATTTAGAAACAGGTATAGTACTCATTCATTCTATATTTTTTTTCATATTCATTCAAATTTTAAAAGCATTAGAGATTATTACAAAGTTTAACAGGTCACTAGACGTACCAATTAGAGTTTGGCTAGGCGTCTTTTATCACACTATCTTAATAATTGGCTTTCTGTTTTTTTACTTAGAGTTGAATTGTTTCTATTTGCCTTAGTTTTGCGTGTTCTACTGCTTTCATTGTTTCATATTTTGTTAGCTCTTTTAATAGAAATCTTTATTGGCACATAATTTCTACATAAATACGTAAGCGCCTAGAAAGGCGGGAGAAGAAGAAAAAGAATACCATAAACGAAACAGAAATTGTAGAAAAAAACAAACGTAACGAAATAATAGAAATCGACACTCCTTTCTTTTTTCACTCCATTCTTTTTACAATCTGTCATTATTTTTTTCATCATCTTCAATCCTTCATACCTACGATCCAGACACTTCTTCCAATTTTCCGCTACAATCTTTTCATCCATGTTCCACTCTGTCCCCTCACATTCTTTCACCCAATGCTCCCATTTTTCTTCTGTTTTCTCACATATCCTATATCTTCATATCCTACTCTCCTTCATCCAGTACCGGTTCCCTCTACTTCTACTTCCACATCTGAACCTTGCAATCATCCATTTTTCTTTCAGGCTTAACCCAGACGGTAGATATTCTGACATTTTTCCTTCAACTTTTATATACTTATATTTAGTGTTATAAACATAATTCCCTTATTTTTTCTCTCTTTTATGTTTTTTCACACCCCTCATCTTCCTTTCTATCTCTATCACCATATTCCGTTTCCCATTCATTTACGCAACAGCCACTCTTTCCTAGATCATCATATTCACTCATACGCTTTTTTCTATCTTTACTCCATTCATTCTTCCCTCTGTTTTGTCCCCTTCCTTAACCATCAGGTACACTTTTTTCACAAGTCGCCTTATCTACATCTTTCATAACTTTCATTTCATAGTTTGCAAATTTCTTGAACCCTCCTACCCAAATTTATGCCTCTATAACTCATGCATCATTAGTACGCTCGGCGTGTATCTTTCTTCCCTGTTATTCTCTTCATTATTCCTATTTGCACTTCCTCTATGTCCTGTCTTTCCTTTACCACCCACACTTCTGCTCCAAACATTAATATACTTCTCACACCCACCATCTTTATCCTTAAGCTCATACTCACCGACTCTCTGAAGTTTTCTTTCTGCACATTTTTCATTCTTCCAGCCGCTACTCTGGCTTTCATTGTCACCATCCTTGCATGATTCCTGCTTTTCCCACTGATACTCAAGCAATAACAAAGATAATTGTACTTCTTCACGCATTATATTCTTCTCTATCATTCGCCATACATTCAATATCATCTGCATATCTCAGCGACCATACTTTCTCTCTACCAAACAAAATACCTCTATCCTGTCCCTTCTTCATTACCTGTTCCAAATTAGCCATACAAATATTAAATAAATTTTCACTCAGATGACATCCTTGTTTGACTCCCCTGTTTAATTGGAACCATCCAGACATAGGTTTCCAACTTCGCCTCGTATCAGTCATCCTTCATATATTCGTCTTATCATCCCCCTCATTCTTTCCGATAATCCTTCTTCCACTCTACCCCATAATCTCACCCTCACCATGTTATCAAACATATTTTAGATCAAGGAACAGCAGATATAACTTCTTTCCTCTGCTTATATCCTGGTTTATTATGTAATTTAAAGTTGCAATATTATTCGTTGTTCTTCTTTCTTGACAAATTCAGTTTGACTGCACTCTAGTTCTTTTCATTTCTTCCTACAGCTTCTTGTTTACTCTCGCAAATATGTGTATACACCTCTTTTATACACCGGAATTACTTCTTGCTTCCATTCACGCGGAATATTATCTGTTGCGTGCATCCCTCTTATCCCTTCTTCACTCATATACTTCCACACTTCTACAAGTAACAGGTACAAGTACATTAGGCCCACATGCACTTCCCTCTTACGTCTCATCATTTCCACCACTTCCTCCTCCACTATCTCATTCTCATTATTTCTTATCCTTATTCATATGATTTCTTGCACTACCCTACTTCTATCACTTCTAGTAAATCTCTTTTACATTTTCCCCCCAATATGATATCGGATTCCCTTTCGCCCTTATTCGTTATACCTCTCTTACTGAGGAACTTCCATATGTCCCACTCTTTGTACTATTAATCTCCTCCCTGATTTCTCCATTCTATCACTTTTCTCTCCTCTTATCAAAAAGTATAATAATTATTTACTTATATTTACTATTTATACAGCATAATAATTATTTTAGGTATAATAGTTAAAGTATAATAATTATCTGTTTGGTCTTCATAGAATAATTCATCATTTTATTTTCACGATTATTCCTTCTCAGTCTTGTAACTCCCGTGTTAGTATAGTCACATTACAATTCTATTTTAGAAATTGTGTCTGATTTGAATCAGTTCTCCCCGTTGAGAGCAATAATAAACGTATCACATCGAAAATGTGTTTTCCTCTATGCCACCCTTCCAGGTATTCATGATCTCCTTCATGATAAATTCACTGTAGAAAACAAGGGAAATAATGGTAAATCTTGACGGATCATGCGTTTATGCTTAAGAAATTGGATATAAAATTATACAAAATTATATGTTATTCAAAAAAAAAATTACTTCCCATAGCTATTTTGTACGTAAATGCCCATAGTAAGGCAAAGTTTTCGAAACATAGGATTACATGGAGAAGAACTTTCCTCTAATATTGTCTAGAATTTGTCCTCAATCTGTCCAATATTGTTCGGAATTTGTTCCAGTTTACAAAGTCTAACGTTTTTCTATACGGTACGAAACATAGGTGAGTGTGAATAGTGCATTCGTACGATTTTTCTATCATTCGCCGTATATTTATTAGTTGTTTCTTTGTCAGATATAAAGCCCACTTGTCCCTCTGGTATTTGTGGACGAAAGAAAAGCTTCTTTCTAAAAAAAAAAAACGACGCACCTTTCGGGATATTCAGATTTTCCATGTCTTATTACTTGCTTTGATTTTCATGTTTTGTCTTGGTTGAATATTGATTTTGTTTGTATGAGCTTTTGCAATTGATGTTGGGAATTTATTTCTATATATAATTCCCGATTTATCATTTCAATAATTTCATGTCTAAGTAAATAAATTATTATATGAATTTTCTAGGGACGGTTTTAAAGAAGATAGAATATATAGACATTTAGAACCTGCTTGTGCTTTCCAGTTAGAATTAAACCGAATGCGAAATTATGTATTAGAAGCATTGCCAACTGCCAATCAAAAGATGCATCTGTATTTAGGAAAAGCTAAAGTAGAAATATACTAAAGAATCGTAGGACACGTTTATCAAAATTTATTCAAATTTTAGGTAGCACCAGGTCAAGAAGTAACTGATTATCGGTTCTTCATTAGATCGATAATTCGTCATTCGGATTTGATTACGAAGGAAGCATCATTCGAATATTTACAAAATGAAGGCGAACGTGTCCTTTTAGAAGCAATGGATGAACTAGAAGTGGCATTCAGTCATCCACATTCGAGACGAACTGATTGTAATCATATCTTCTTAAATTTTATTCCGACAGTTATTATGGATCCGGGTAAAATTGAAGAAGCCGTTACGAATATGATATTGCGTTATGGTCCACGTTTATGGAAATTGCGCGTGCTTCAAGCGGAACTCAAGATGACAATACGTTCTTCGCCAAATTCACCAACGACTGTTGTACGGCTCTGCGTTGCTAATGATAGTGGTTATTATTTGGATATCAATATGTATACTGAAGTTGTTAATCCGGAAACTGGTGACGTAAGCGATGTATATTTAATCCTCTATAATTTGTAGAAACGTGAGATATTTGTAAAACATCTTATAACCGACTCCCGCTCGCGTCGCTGCTAACGGAGAATCCTAGCGACTGTTACAGATGGCGCAAACAAATATATCTATTGCAGAATTAACAATCTTCGGAAATATGAATTCTCGAGCGCCAGATCAGTTTAAAGTATGACCGCACGTTGGTACCACTCTTATCCTTCTACCGGTCCTCAGTGGAATGCTGAGGGCACGAGTAGCTACGAGAATGATATCAAACTTAAAAGCGTATTATTGGCGGTTAGCAAATGAACAATAACAATAATATTATAAATAGTACAAATGAATTATAAAGCGGTGCATGTATCGGTGCAATAGTAAGAATTTGTAATAGTTCAATATGAAAACATTATATAGCACCAAGGAAAGAATGTATAAGCGTATTCTTATTTAATCGGGAAACGAGGGTCTTTTAAAATAGCATGGTACCGACAGTTAATAATCCAACGGGAGGACAGGGGTAAATCTAAATCCACGATGTGAATAACGGAAATAACTAAAGCTGCGTAACATCTCGGAGTACACCGGTTTTGCTGTTGCGGAGTGGTTAAAATTAGCATAAATTGGAATCATACTCCTGCATAAAACCTCGCAGTTCGTCGACGTTACTATAGTTGGGTGTCTAACACCAATGTGTAACCAAAATTATACACTCTAGTGAGGGTATGTAAGTAACTATCACCAGAACACGTCGGAGTCCGACGATGTTGCTGTTGTCGAGTGACTAAGCGTGCGTTTATGTTGACGATGCGACCAACGATAATAGCAGACCAAAGCAAAGAAAATATAAACATGCGTATCAATAGAGCTGTTTATGTTGGAGCAGTGCTGTGAATCACTCTTTAGTCTCGACCAACAAGAGTTGCGATAATAGCTTAGTTCATTTTCTCTGCTAGTATCGATGATGGATGTACAATATTTAATAACCGAAATTTTTATCAGGCCGTCGTTGTGGAATAAGTGCGATAAAAACCATCACAACAGATTTGTTTTAAACAAATTTTGGAATGAGGTCTCATATATTCTGCAAATTTTATAGGGTGCTGCCTTAAAATTTTTATACAGGTGATGTTATTCACCGAATGCATTTCTCTATGTATTAACAGGATGTGCATCGTATTTGCGTTCCCTCATTCCACTAAATAATACTTTGTAGCACTTGAACTTTCACTTTGACTGCATGAACTTCAGCTAGACACTGCTGCTGGACGAACGTAGCCAGAATGAAACGAGACTTTGTTTATTTGGCTTTACATCACTGCTATTATCGTTGGTCGCATCGTCAGTATAAACACACGCAAAAAGCACCACGCTAATAGATGCTTTTATCACTGCTCTTGTCACTAATCGCAGCTTCAACATAAACACACCCTCAGGCCACCGAAAGTGGGAATTAAACATCCAAGTGGAATCACCACTGTAAGGCATAACACCTCGGAGCCCATCGATGTTACAATTGTCGGGTAGTCAAGACCAGCGTGATAAATACAGGTATAAACAGAATAGTGTATCTCTGCTACTATCGCTCGGCGCATTGTCTCGGCTTGGCTGTCTGGTTTGGTCGCTCTGCTGTTGGACGTCTTTCTTCGAGTTCTCAAAATCAGGAACTGAATATTTCTATTCAAAATCTTGCTATTTATAGGCCTGGGCAGTCACTCAACTTTTGCTCTGTTATACGCGTCAGCGAGTAGAGCCAACCACACGACATTTGTTATTCGATACGGTTTCCCCTTATTACAGTGCAATCACAGCGGTTTACACAACGGCATTACAATACTTTATATCCATCAACATTACGGAAGCCCCCTGCCGGCATTTACACGCCACATTAGAAATAGCGTACGTAGTAGAAGCGAACCCAGCCTATGCACATTATTTTCATGCCGTACGGTACTAGCGGGTAACAGCGAAGTGAGCGTATCACACAAACGCCATAGCATAACGGTTAACCTACGTAGTAGCAGTTAGGAGCAGCCATCCATATTATTTTGCTTTTGGCACGGTCTCTTACATTGGTAACAACGGAGAACGACACCAACATATCATATACATACATACACAACACATATACATACGCGCGTTCACACTACACAGCGACAGTGAAGTAATATAATTCTCTGCTTATACGATATACGACAAGAAGACGATGCGTAAGAACGTGACGCCTTCATATATTTTATTTATCAAACAATAAATTCGTTTAAATTTATAAACTAGCTTTGACCCATTGGCGGTTTTTTCCACAATTTATTTATTTAATTCTCGTAAAATGCTTTGTTCCAATCTTTCACGAGAATATGCTAAAATATACTTAGTTTACTAAAAAGGAGGAAATTTGGGCATACCTTATGAAACAAATATTTTCGGAGCTTAACTTTCGGACTTGCTTTAGACGTAAGCGTTTGTGAGTGTTTTTCTATTAAACGCATAAATCCATTGGTACGATAATATTTTTCGTCCTAGCAAATGAGTAAAATTTCCATCTTTTTATCAATGATTTATTCAAAAACTAATATGGCCGACAGGAGCCTTTGTTTTGTTCAGAAATTTCGTATTCAAACTAGGAGCCTGAAATTTTGCATACATATAGTACCTTGTGTTATGCGTCGAATAAAGAAAGTCCTATGTTAACAAATTGTACAGGAAACGGTGTTGCAGCTTTTGAAGCGTTTTGAAATTTCTCAGGAACAATAAAAGATAGGACATTCGAATAAACTTTATTGTATAGGCTACATAAAGGCCCTTCGAACACTTCATACTCTTATTCTACAGTGTCGATTTTAGATTCGTTATCAGCTTTTGTTTCTTTGATTTTGACATATAAATCGCCTAAGATACTTAAAGCTTCTCTACATGGTTTTAGAGTATTGGAAAACGAACCATAAAATTTGTCTTAGACATCTAGGGCAATGTGATGTGAGATCAAGATTCAGATGAACCAAGTTGCTTGAAAATTATAACTAAACTAAGTACATTTAAAATTGCTGCAAATTTAAAATCACTCTAATACGACTGAATTGTTGACAGTTTCACGTAAATTTAAGATTATTTTTTTTTTATTTCTACGCGTTATGTTTCATTTTTAATAGATTATAAAGCACCTTGATTTTTAAAAAAGGCAATTCTATTGTGTTTACTTATTTCATTTTGGGATCTTAATAAAATATGTAAATATTTTATTTATTAACAAATATCGTGTGTGTACATAAACAAATTATCATTCCATATGCAAATTATTCTGATAAAAATTTGTACGAATGTCTGATTCGCATTATCTTAGCATGTCTGCAATTCGATATGTGCGTGTTTTCATTACACGTTTAAGCAATTAACTATGCTTGAAATATAAATAAGCACAACTATTTTACAACAAAATTTTTATAGATAAAGTTGGTGCGTTTATTTTATATTTAATTTATAGTCAATATCTTCGAACCATATGGACAGTAATTACCCCAACTACATAAATAATGCAAACGACAATAATTGTAAAATGTTATTAATTGTAGATTCGATTCGAAGCGTACGGCACAAAACAAGGACCCATGCACGGTTTACCAATATCCACGCCATACTTAGCCAAAGATTATTTGCAACAGAAAAGGTTCCAAGCACAAAGTCTTGGTACGACGTATGTCTACGATTATTTGGACATGTTTAGGCAAATGGTCGATTTACAATGGAGGCAATTTATACAAGTCCGGCTCAATGAAGATATTAAAATACCTGATAAGATTATGGATTATGTTGAATTAGTTTTAGATCCAGAAACAGAGTCCAGGTTAGAATATTAAATTATTTTGTTGATACAAACTTTGACATTTGTTATAAGGATTGTACAAGAAGATAATAAATATTTTATGACCTTAATGTTTTAAATTATTCTTCTTTTAGTAGCGAGAAAAATTATAAAATCATTTTTAATGTCTAGGTTTGTTCATGATGACTGCTATTTGAGACAGCTCTAGTAACATTCCAAACAAATAAAATTTATAGATCACATACATATTTTAGGGTTAGATATATATCATATTTTCTATTTTCCAATATTTCTCATGGAGTGTATTACTTCTCGATTTGTTTATTTATTTTTTTCGCTGTACGAGGATTGTCTGTTTAGTTTGCGACGAGGACAGTCAATAAACAAGTTGTCTGAATGAATTTAACGAGTGAATTTTACATGTTCTTTACCCACAATTAATGATTAAATTTATTAATTATTGAACTTTATCCACAAGTAATTGAGCCGAGAAAATGTTCACGACATCATTTTTTATAACGTCCAGAGAGGATTATCTCAACAACAATGCATCGCTGAGTTAGTTTCTGTATTCTGTAATGCATCACGTCATCAATCAAGAATACACCGCTCATATTGCGAATTCTTATATGGTCTTACCAGTCTCACGACCTGACGACCAATGGCGGTGACTCAGTTATTTTACAGTAACTTATTTTGCACATGTTCCAAGTTGTTGCCCGTCAAAAGATTAGCTTCTAGTCTTGTAGATCTTATAGCTAGTGTAAGTATAAAATTCATCCCTAGTGGCACTATTTTGCAATTCTCTGTACATTGGCTCAACTACTTATACGTTATATTCTAAAATAGCGGTTGATGTGCCACAGTGTCGGCGATAACTGTACTTTTACTATTTTTGCAAGAAATGGACAGTAAAAAATTTGGTCGATAATACTTTTTGGACTCTTGGATTTCCGTGTTTATAAATTGGGACAACGTGAGTTTTAGCTCTTTTCAATTTCTCCTTATGGCACACTATTTATAAGTTCAAAGATTAGTGAATCTAGTTTATTTAGGGATATATTTTATTTTTAATCTTATTGATATATTTAACATTTTTTAACACATATATGATATCAACTTATATTATCATGAATAAATAAACATATGTATCTAGAATAATTATACTTATGTATATTATCTTCTTGCATACATACTAATAAAGATCCTTTTGCATTGCACGATCTTGTTTGCTACGTTGCATTTTTATATTTAATGTTATTGATTCTAATTCAAATCTACAGATTAATTGAAGAAAAACGTGTGCCTGGCGAAAATAATGTGGGTATGGTAGCATGGCGTTTAACATTATATACACCAGAATATCCCGAAGGACGAGATATCATTCTTATCGCGAACGACATTACGTTTAAAGTTGGTTCATTCGCACCCAATGAAGATAAAGTTTACGGATTAGCTAGTGTAATTGCACGATACTTAAAAATACCAAGGGTAATTAAATGTCACAGGCTAATTATTAATGGAAATATACTAATAATTCATTCGAATAGGTATATATTTCGGCAAATAGTGGTGCTCGTTTAGGTCTTGCCGAAGAAGTTAAGGCATTGTTCCGCGTCGCTTGGGAAGATAATACTGAACCCGATCGAGGTTTTCGATATCTTTATCTTACGCCGGAAGATTATGCGAAAGTCTCTGTATGGAATTCGGTTAAAGCAGTCCTTATTGAAGATGAAGGGGAATCGCGATACAAGATTACTGATGTTATAGGTATTTATTAATTGAATGAAATGTATGTTTGTGATTATGTGTGCTGTTAATACAAAAAGAAGTTGTTTAATTTTAGGTAAGGAAGATGGGTTAAATGTTGAAAATCTTCGATTTTCCGGTGTAATTGCTGGTGAAACATCACATGCGTATAATGAAATTGTTACAATTTCAATGGTGACATGTAGAGCGGTTGGCATAGGTTCTTATCTCGTTCGATTGGGTCAAAGAATTATACAAATCGAAAATTCACATATCATTCTTACTGGATACACTGCCTTAAATAAATTATTAGGTACTTCATCACGTTAATTTTAAATACTCTCATACAATTTTCAATTATAAAATCTATAGGTCGCGAAGTATATGCATCGAACAATCAATTAGGTGGCATTCAAATCATGTATAATAATGGTGTAACACATAAGACCGAAAGTAGTGAATTGGATGGTATCATGACGATTTTGAAATGGTTATCATATGTGCCTAAAGATCGATTATCGCCGCTTCCAATTATTAAATCAATTGATCCGATTGATAGAGAAGTCGGATATATGCCGACGAAAGCACCATATGATCCGAGATGGATGTTAGCTGGTAGAAATAATCCTAGTATGTAACACTTCATATTTATTAAACTTTTTACATTACAGTTTGGCTTTGCTTACTTACATGTTTACATTCACACCTTTAATCTATCAAGCTCGTATTATTTCAAAATATTTTTGGTAGGTAAATTACCAGCTTTATATGTACCTGTTAAAGTTAACATAATTTTTAACTAATCGAAAAAATTATAATTTCTTCAAAATCAAAATTATTATTGCAAAATTATTGTGCAATTTACTTGCTTTAAAATGCATGTTATCACCATAGAAACTGATCTCTCTTAATTAAGTTTGGTAGTCTTCATTAGTTAGAGTAAAATTGTAGAACAGAAAGCGACAGACAGA